>CAJNJA010034585.1:64936-104277 GCA_905231915.1 Symbiodinium necroappetens
CATGCATACATACATACATACACCCTGCCTCAGAAGCATGGCACTGTTTGGCACTTCTTTGTCTTTTTCGTTCGTCGGCACTACCATCCCAGTGAATACACAGCAAGTATGAGTAAAGGAGATTCTCGGGTATGAGAAGGACAGGCTGCTCAGCTATATCTTGTAGGGTCTGAGCGCTTACTTGTAAGGTCACACGTTGCCTAGGAAGTCAAGCGTCTGTCGAATAGGTTCATTCCGAACATACGGCAAGATCCCTCGCAGGTCCTCTAAGACTTTCACCCGCCGGTACTGGACATAGTCGCGGGGCGTGCACTTGGCGAGCAAGCAGACTGTCTTATTCGTCGAGCGTTACATGCGTCGGGGAATAGGTTTCAGAGCCCGGAAGGCTGACAAACATCAGAGCTTCAAGGATCAAGTTTATTCCGCTTATTCAACACCAGGACCATGAGGAAGAGACTCCAGGGCCTCTAGGACTTACGTTCCTTCCTGTTTGCAGACCGGCTCACTGATCAGGTTCTAGACAGAACCTCTCCTTCGGCTGTAAGCCCACCTGCTGCCTCGGGTACCTGGACACAGCTCCGTCCAGATAGGCTGTTTTCTGCCGAACCCTCGCTGCGCATGTGCCTCGGTCTATCCTAGTATGACTATGTTACCGAGACGGACGAAGTCTATGCCCAACCAGGCTCCACTCCCACAAAGCCCAAGCGTCTGCGAACCATGATATCGCTACAGATGAGGGTAGCCAGCAATCCGTCCAGGTGATCTCAGAAGGGTGGATGCTACCCCAGGTCTGACTACCCGTGGTCCACGCCCAACAGCGTGCTGTCTATGAAATTTGGATCATGTCCGCATCTTGAGTTCAAACTGGGCAAACACCGGGCGCCGAACTGCGGGGACTCGCAACACGCTGTAGAGAATGTCAGAGCCCTGGCACAGAGGAGCGTGTCAGAAGTATCGCAGCACTCGCTCAAGGTCGAATAAACTCTTGATGCCTCGATTTGGTCGAGGACCTTCATGTCAAAGAATGCCCGGTCCCACCTCAAACGGGTACAAAATAGAGTCTCAGTGCACTGAGACCAGAAAATTGGAGCCAAACTATGCTCTCAACTTCCACCGAGCGGCTCCATACGCTTCTCACATCGGTAGAACATGTGGAATACAACCGGCAACTCCACATCCGGTAGCGACGACCAAGCCTCAGCGAACAGAAGTCGACTACTCTGACTTTTGACTAAAGACGGTCTGCAACCTCACCGGCACGGTTTCCCGATGGCCCCGGCACGCAAGAAAATGCAGCCACCGCCATCAGATTGCAGCGTCTGGCGACAGAGTGTAGTACGACAGCGCAGCTCATGTGCCGGCATGCGCAGTACCCGCAGCAAGAAGTCTACAAGAAGTGGAGCCAATTATTTCAAGGTTCTTAGGGAAATGTTGTCTGCAAGAAGTCTCAAGCAACCTGCATGCTGCTCGAAGCTGAACTGGACGTTGCGGCGGCCTTGGCAACCTTGATCTCCTTGCGGTCAACGCACATATCCCAGCCTGGATGACCAGTCTTAGTCTCGAAGCCGCGAAGCCTGACCTCTGGTTCTGCTGCGAGTGCGCCTGATAATATGTTAGTTGCCAGTCACTACCTGTCTGCAGGATGTTGCTCATTACATCACAGATGCAGTGAGACATACTTGTCCGATGATGCTGAAACCTGCAAAGTCTGCCTATGTGGCGGCAGACGAACCATGACGAACCTGTATTCCTATATATCCCTATTTGTTATGTGCCTGTCCGACTGCATTCATTGCCAGCAACAGAGTCAGTGTGCCTTGCATGTTTTGCGCCTCCTTCTCCAGCAAGAGGGAGAAACTTAGTCGCAACAGGGTAAGGATTTGCTGCCTCCGAGCTTCTTGACATTGCAGTTCTGAGGCGAGTGCTCGCTCTGCGTGATCGGGATCCTGAGCTTGACAAGCGTGGCCAGCCGTAGTAGCACTCGTTACGTCTTGCCAGGTTGAAAAAGCTGCTGTGCAGGCTTCGAATTTGCAACTGTCACAACCAGCCGAAAAAACTCCTCGGCAGAAGCAAGAAGAACGGGGAGTGTGACAGAAACAGGAAACAGCTACAATGGTCACGGAAACAGCATCACCGCGTCACCAGCAGTAGCCGTGGAAGAGGGCAGCCCTCGTCGTCATCACCGGCACCGGTGCTCCATCATCGTCATCGTCGCCATCATCGTCGCAACATTCTTCATCATCGCCATCCTCATCATCGCAGCTGCAGCAGCGGCAGCAGCAGCAGCTGCCCATGGTAGCTGTCTCTCAGTCTGCATGGACACAGCGGCGTTCGCCAAATTCTGCCACAGACATGTTGATTGCAAACTGAGGCACTTGTGCTTGAAGTTGTTGTCGAACTCCATGAAGTCCTGCGTGGACGAGCTGAGAAGCACAGGGGGTATGTTCCCGATCCGACAGCATCCAAGAATCCTCCCATGACCGGAAGAACGGTGCTTTGAGCACGCGCTGTGGCTCATCACCGTTTCTCCTAGCACTCGAGCGATGATTTGTTCGTCACGGGAGTAAAAACCACCTCTCGCTCGACCCACTCAGCGACATCAGTGCTCAGATGTGCTCAGAGCCTCTCTGCAGAGTCGCCGCTTGAAGTGCGAGATATTTCGCTGGACCAATTGCCTGGCAAGCATCGCATATTCTGCTTTCTTGTTAAGGAATTAGTTTACCAGAAAATAATATGGTTTCCTTATTCTGGTAACTTAAATTGACTCCCTTAACAAGAACCCAGAAAATAATATGGTTTCCTTATTATGGTAACTTAACTTAACCCCCTTAACAAGAGCCCAGTATTCGCTGCAGGTCGGCTCTGCTGCCCTGGCGTCCTGGACGAGCTCCGGCGTTGGAGAGGACGTCCATGTCCTCGTGATCAGAGTCCTGCAGTGCTTTGTCGAATTTTATCTGCGGCAATCTGCAGGATACAAGTATGAGGTGCCTCGTCGATCTCTCTTTGTTCCCTTTCTTGTATGTTGCCTTTGGACCGGCTGCGGATGTTGCCTCACTGGGCAGCCCCCACACCCTCCAATCGAGTAACCACAGCTTTGTGAAGTTCACTATCCACTGCCTGTTCGAGCATCTTTGAAGATCATGCTTTCTGCCAGCATCATGCTGCCCGTGGCCTGGCAACTAAAAGCACAGAGGGAGCCGGAGAGCTTCACATGTTGTGCATCTCTCGGTGCGTAGTACTGTCGCAGAGAAGCATGACGGTGAAGGTTTACAGCTTGTGCAGAAGGCTCTGCATGGCACGGCACCTGGTTCTTTGCAGACAGCTGCTGCTGCTGCCTGCTAGGGTCTGGCGCACACTCTTTCCAGACACACACTATTGGCCATGGTCGGGATTGCAACCCTGTAAATGGTCACTCCAAGGCGGGAGGAGGGTTTGGTTGGCAACGCGCAGATTCGCTCATTGGGCGGCATGGTGCCCACTAAATTGCATTCCATGGCTTAGCACATCAGCCGGTCTCCACGTGTTGTTTTCTGCTCACATGAAGCAGCTGCAGGACTCACACAACTTAGGCCCCGGCGAGATCACAAACCTTCGCACATGAGGGCGCTTCAAATGAGATGGCGTTGCCCATGCGGAACTGTCAAAAAATGAGTGACTGCTTAATATTCGATATGGTGAATCCCACACATCCTCCCTGAACTGCAACGTGACAAAGCTCCCTTTTCTTACTGACAACAACGCCACGGAGACGTAAACGACATTTCATCGACGTTAGCTCCCAGGCTTTTAGCCAATAGAAGCGTCGAAGCTCGGCTCCCCATGTCTTACTTCAAGGTTCTGCCTCCCAAGACCCTTCCCCGCAGTAGCCTGACGAGCTCGTTGTCCAACAGCCGCTCCACTCGGTGAACGAAGTTCTCCTGCCCGGAAGCGAAAGGACCCCTACGTTGCCCTGAGTAGTGTAAGCAGCATGCGCCTCTGGCTCTGCCAGGACCCGTGAGGAGCAGCGGTACATGACGCAAAGGGTCTGTAGGACTTGCCTCAGATGTCATGCCAACCCCCCCCCTCTCCCTCCGTTGCCAATGAAATCCTGGACGCCAGGACCCTGAACTCGCATCGCTTGCAGCCCCCTGAAACTTGAAGTTGCTAGACAGACATTGCATCTCACTTTTGCCCCCGCTGGCGCCGACTCCTTCCCCCGGGGCTCGGGGTGTGGACATTCTGTGGCAGAACTTGACATGTGCGATACTTTGGACCATCACGGCTGGTCTGATGATCGCGCCTCTGTCATGGCATTCTGCCGACGGTGCTGGAAGCGAAGCGCTGTTCCCAGCTTGAGTCACCAAACACGTTGTGAATCTAATTTAAAAGAATTCTTTCCCCTGTGGAGGCCTGGCGGTCTGAAACAGTCACCGCTCAGCTCAAACGCCCGCGGCTGAAACTGACCACTTCACGCACCACAGTCAAGCATTGCCTCAGCAAGCCCAAGCAGGTTCTGTCCATTCAGCTTCTTGACGCGTCGCTTTATGCCAGGCGCTTCAGCTTTGAAAGACTCAAAAACCTCAGAAAACACCAATGGCTTTGAGATCCCCAGTACTTCGCGGAAAGCATCCCGCCGGGGAAACGGTCGAAAGGCCCTTGCCTTGAGCTGGTCTGCCATCCGGTATGGTGGATCCTGGACTTCTCCACAGAGCACAAAGTCTAGGTCCAGAGTTCGGGCCCGAAATTTCTGAAACGATGAGGCTTACAGTAAGGGGTTTAGGGCTCATCGCTGCGTGGTATCAACCAAGGCTCCCGGGCGTGCCCTCTTCGGCACGCAAGCTTTGTACGCGGGGAAGAGCACGAGGGGACCGGCCTGTCAGAGTCACATGCAGCAAATGGCAAAGCCACCACCCCCTTCCTTTAATTATTTTGATTGTGTCGTGCCTTGCTTTCCGTGCGTTCGCTGTGCTCCTCGACATCGCGGACTGCATAACGTTGCTCAACTTAGCCATGAGCGCAAAGCAGCTCAGCGCCCCACAACTGCAATGATGCGGTCAGGGGTTGGCGCGCGAATCTGGCAGGTGCTCTGAAGCTACAGACGGCCTCTCCTGCCTGAACCGCCTCAACATTGTTCCAAGTAGGAGAATAGTGGTCGAATTTGGCACAAGATCAGAGAAACATTATGAAATCCTCCCACGCACCTGCTTGGGCCAGCGGCTTGGCGAGCTGCTTCGCCGAGGCACTGCCCCGTTTGGGCAGTCTGAGAGCAGAGGACACACGGAACGAAGTCAGAAGCCGCAGGCCCATGCTGACCCTTCTGGCTAGGACCTACATCAAACTCGCTTTGCAACTGATGGTAACACAACTTTTGTCTAGGCACATGACATGGCCCTTGCCCTCCCAACCCTCCCCCACGTACTGCTAATCAAATCTCCAGGCACCGGAGAGGTGGTGATGCTTGTCCAGAAAGCTGGTCATGACCTCCGACACAAGAAAGGGGTCTGAGAGTCTACGGGTCACCTTGGGTACTTCGAAGTAGTGGGCGTCCAAACTGCAACGATCTGCGGTCTGTCCAAGACCAACTAAATGCTATGAAGGATCGTGCCACAAGCTGCGAGATTCTCGGAGACTAGAAGCAACAGCGGTTTTCGGTGACATCAAACAATCGATTCATCTGGTTGAGATTCTGGGACTGTTGCCAGGTGCTAAGCGATGCTTGACCAGCCACATACGAGTACTGCAAATGATTTGAAAGCTGCACCGAGATGCACTTATTGAGCGCTGGAATCTTGCATCGAAGTGCGACCGCTCTCTTGAAGACTGCTGCCTGCTTGGGGCACGCTTGAATGCTTGAAAGCAGCCCGCCACATATCGGTGGAGCCCATGATTCACTCGCAGATGGAAGAAGACCGAACAACTGCACATCCGAACCCCAGCCCCGAGGTGCCTTCGGTTTGATCAAGGCTGTCAAGTCCAAGTCGGTCATGATGTAAAGGATGGAGGCCAGGTTGCCCGGGAACAGGTCGCAGTAGTTCAGGCAAGAGCACACCCTGCCCGAGAGAAGCGAGCGGACTTCGACATTTCGATTTCTTCTCAGGTCAAGACTTCCAAAGGCAAAGAAGTGCGGCCTGATCACGCCGTTCTCCGTCAAATGCCCGTGCGGTAGGATCCTCGATGCGTTGCAAAAATATCGGTCTGACATGGTCTGAGAGTACAAGCCAATGTTTCGTCTTTCTCTCTAGCTTTGATGCTGGGCTCTGGCGGCCGAAGATGACCCCCTTGAGCTTCTGAGATGCACAGAATACCTGCAAAGAGACTGCCAAAAAGGGTGATTCGAAAACCACTCAAAGGTTTCTGGGTACCAAGTTTGTAGGGTCGTACAGGCTCCCACACCTTCAGGGACTGGTCGTCGAGCACGGTTCTCGCCCCCAGGTCTCGAGACAGAAGCGAGCTTGGCCTGAGATGCTCGCAACAGGCACTCTGCCACACTACGACAACAAAGGCCGCATCTCTGCTCTCCTCCTACTCCCAAGCTCCCACACTAATCCAAGACGCGTGAAGAGCTCCAGCAAAATCTGGCACTGGGGTGCAGAAATGAAGAAAAGCAACAAAGAAAGCAAGAACATCGTCTCAAGTCGTGGTCATGTCCGAAGAAAGCTCCCCTAAACCCCTCCTAAAGCTTAGGCTTAAACCTGCAGGGTCATCACCTGTCCTTGTGCTTCTGCCCTGCCTGCTCACTGTCAGTGTCATCGCTGGCCAACTCGCTCGCCTGAGACGGATGCCTCGGTCTCTCAGTAGCACATCACATCCCCCATTCCAGGCTCAGTAGCTGCGAAGGGCATCGTTCTTGTTGCTTGAACGGGGGCGGATGCTGGTTCTGTAAGCTTAGTGTCTATACACCAACACAACATCATATGGTTCACAACTGAGAAGCGGCAGCGACAGCGGCTTCTGGTACAGGTTGAGCTGATCCTTGGCACGGATTGCAAGTCAAGGGGGCAGTGCATGCCTTCCCTTCCACCGGAGTGGGACTGTCACTATGAACGCAACAGAACGCGTAGCCCCCGAGCTTTGATGGAACAGGTGTCCATGGCCGCCAAGGATGCGGGCACAACGCCCGGCCCCATCGCCAGGAAGCCGCTCCAGGTTAGGGCGGCCAGGGAAAGGTGATCGAACCTCAGGTCTTCCCCAAGAGAAGCAATGGATCACAAGAAGAGTCTGAAATAGAGTAGGCCTAGGCCCTTCCTTCGGCCGAGGCGCGCAGAATTCACATACTCAAAGACCTCGAGTCCTGCAAAAGGAGGCCGACCCTTCCAGAGTCAAGCCCAGACTGCCAATGGCCGCAACACTTCTCCTGCTGCACCTAATCGCCTTTCACATTCTTGCCGAAAGCCAAGGTGGTAGTTCACATGTCGATTCTCCTGAGGCTGAATGTCAAGCAGAATCACATTACAGGGGCAGGCATCACACATGGTACTGCAAATCTCACTTGTGCTGCACTCTGCAGCAAGACACATGATGACCACGAAGAAGAAAGACACGGTGGGGAAATAACACCTCGCAGAATCGTGTAATCACTGATACCCCGTGATGGGGGCAATGCCGAAACAACTCTGTGCAAAGACGGGCCTCTACTGTTAAGTATGCAGCCGGATAATCCACACTTATGCAAGAGTTGGCCTTGAGGGAAAAGAGGATCGAGATGACCTCCAGTCCATAACCTCCACGATCTGCATAGTCACCCAGGAAAACATAATTCACATACCTCATTTCTGGGGCAAACACCCTTCTAACGAGAGCCTGCAGACACCACGCTCACACATTAGCATCCAGAAAACGTGCATGGAAGCCTATTTGCTGCGAAAGCGGCTGCAGGTCACCTTTGGGCCCGTCTGATGGTGGCTTGTGCCACTTAAACCACGATAGAAGGTCACAGAGCTGACCATGCAGTGAGCCTCGCAAGGAAACCCGTCGCCTTGTATATTATAGTATATTATAGTACATTGTAATATATTATAGTCATTATACTATATTGTTTCATCAAAGAATAACATGTGGATTCCTGGCTGCCGTTTTGGTCGGAGAATGCTGGCTGCGAGCAGGCGATTCGGGGCCCTCATCCGTGCGCTTACCGTCCTTCGTAATCGAGGTCTTGTCGGCGGCGTCATCATCGCTTTGGTGTGGGAGACGAGGCCCGGCCCACTGCTGATGCTGTGCTGAAGCAATGATGTTTCTGCTGTTCCTGATATGAAAACAATGTCCTTTCTAGGATAGATTGGCCGTTGAAAAGGTGACTCGAGTTCGAAGGGTCTCTCGTGGTTATCGAGTTGGGATGGTTTTGGCCGAGAGGCCAAAGACCTTGATGGGCTCTACCACTTTCGGAATGATCCTTGGATCGGCCGCGGCTTCAATGCTGTCACGGCCCACCACATTCTGCCGAGGCTCATCTCCTCCTCCGCCAGAATTGGGCGGACCGCCCGGCCTGAGGCAACGGAGCTTTGTGGTAGAACGGTGTAAGCTCAAAGACACGTCAGAAGGATACTACCTGTATGAAATGGTTTGTTAAGGTTTCAACTCTGTACTGAAGCCTACACCCGAAAGCAAGAATAAACGCGACGCTGACGCTCCGAGATCGACGTTGATCGGCGCTTGAAGACACTTTTAACTCACGATCCTACCGTAAGCCACCGTAAGCTCCAGGCAGAGGTCGACGAGCTCAGCAGATGTCAAGAGCACAAAGCTTCCATCCGCTGGAGGCATGAGACCTGGCTGCGCTACGACATCCTACGACAGATTTCAGTAGGCCATGGCATGAAGATGGCATGCCGAAGCTTGTCGATACTGAAGATGCGCCATCACTCGGCCCTTGTGCTTAGCTTCTGTCGTAAGCAGAGGTTCTCTCATGCAGCTTGGAGAAGCCGGGCAGCCTGGAAAGTCTTCCACGCTGAGCGTCTCCATGACGCGTTGCGCGGCAAGCACGGCGTCGGCAGTGCCTGGAACGAACTAGCGCGGTCGTCGCGCAACTTGGTTCAGTGTAAGCACCAAACGATATACGCAATCGCAGGCAGCTATCAAGATGATAATCCGATGCACTTTATCACGATAGCTCACCAGACTCACCAGCAGGCTCAGCAGCTTCTGCAGTGGACACTACCCCAACCGGTGCTCCCGATAGGTGACCAGAGGTTCAGAAGTCATGTGCAGACCAGGTTCCCAAGCTGTCGTCCAACGCGATGCGGCACGCAGGCGCAGGCGGCAGGTACGCGTCGTAGGGAGGCAGATTGACAGACACATCCTCGAATCAAACTCACATTCTCTCCCACGAGTTCCACACAAATCGGCTCGTTTCCCTTCAGGGAAGGCAGTGAGACAACAACACCCGGGTCCTTCGCGTCGGGGCTTGGGGCGTCGCTTTCGAGGCCCAGGATGTAAGGGCTCATCTCGGAGTCCTCCGAAGTGGGGAGTCTGAAAATTTGCCGAGTTCAGGGTTCGCTGTGGGGTTCGGAGTTTTTGCATTGATAGGGTTCAGGTTTTTTATCGCCCCGTTCGCCTGCAGATACAGTTGAATACCAATTTGGCAGGCTTTTAGTTCAGGATTTTGGATGCAGGTTTTCGGACTGGTGGCGAAACCTTCCGAGCGATTCAACGACTTCCCTTCTCAGTCTGATCCGCCCCAACGGGAGGATGGGCATTCTGGATTCCGGATTCACGCCCCAAAAAAGGAAGCTCAACATCGGAGAAACAGCACCTGCCAACATTATACTATAATAAGGAACCCCCAAAACTAAGGCCCCTATAGTATCCCTATAGTACTAGCACAAGGGACTCCGCATCTCCGCGGCGGCCTGCTCGCTGCCCGGCTCTTCCGTCGTCAGATCCGGGATGGGATCCTCCTTGTGGCCGGCCTGGAGCTTTTAGGGTTCAAGGCTTTTTTTTTGGCACCTTTTTCCACTTAGCAGTTAAGGTCCAGGGTTCAAGGTTTAGGGTTTAGGGTTTAGGGAGGCAAACCGCTGAAGAAAGAGAAAAAAAAACGGCCAGGCGGCGCATTCGGGGAGAGAAGGCAGGCTGCAGGCCACCCCCCCCCCAGCCCAATCGCCAGGCTCAGAACCCAATAGAAATTACAACTCCCTAAACCCAAAACTCTAAACCCTAAACCCAAAACCCTACACCCAAAACCCTAAACCCATACAAATTACCAATGGAGAGTCCTCAACTCCAGGCCTCCGGGAGCTCAAAGCACTCCTGCCTTGGGCTCTCTGCGAGTCACAGGACTCAGAGTGATGAAGGAGCAGGGAGGCAGGGAGAGGAGTGGAACTACACGTACATGTATGTGTATGTACATATATATATATATTCATTTATTTATATTTATGATTTATGCATATATATATATACATACATGTATAGTCATGTGTATGATCTTTGGGGTTGCGGCATGTAACAGATCCTGGAGCCCTATAAACATCTAAGACGCCGTTCGAACCCTCAGAAGCTGCTCTCACCACTTTTAAGCCCCTTTTGCCGTGCGGCGGCCGGAGTCGCTCCTCCGGGCGCTCACTGCGCTCGGGGCGGCAGCGCTCCGAGCGTTGGCTGGGGGCGGCCGTGGGGGCCGCGGGGACGAAGGAGCTCGGCATTTGAGGCTCCGAAAGGGCTGTGGGGTGCCCCAAGTGCCCCAAGGGCCCCGCCGCCCCCACCGAAGCTTGCGGACCTCATTTTTGGCACAGGCGATCTGAAGTCTGAAGGCGTCACGAGGTTTATGGCCGAGGGGCCTCGTTTCTGCGACCGGCTCTGTGGAGGCTTTATGAGGCTCTTCTGGAAACGGAAGAGCCGCGAAGTGCCGCGCAAGCGCTCCTTAGAATTAGCGCTGAGCCAGGTGAGCTAATCCATGCTCGGCTTTCGAGAGAGACCAGCAAGATCAACAAGTTCTGAAGAGGGGCCGTCATAATGAACTCGTAGAACTTGCCTGTGTCAGGAGGCGTGAAGCCACCATCCTGCCTGCGCATTCCCACTCATGGGTCTCGTCTTCTTCCTACCGCAAGCATGCGACCTGCGGCATTCCTGCTTCTTAAAAGGTCGAGCCCATACTTAGCCCTACTCGGCCCTGCTCTTGACGACCCTATTATAGAGCCCTATAGTACCCTTAAAGGGGACCCTATTATTGAAACCTATAATACCCTTAAAGGGGACTTGCATCCCGCTCTGGGCCTGTCGTCCATCAGGCCAAGCTCTTCTGCTTTCTCCAGCGCAGTGCCTTTGCACTGCTCGGGGCTAAGCTGTGACAGCGCGCAGTCCCGGACCTGAGCTTCGGCAAACACAGCCTTCCTTCCGGGTCTCCGGTACACGGCAGGTGAGCAGAGAGACAGGGGGTAGGAGAGCTGTCCAGCTGCGAGCCGATGTTCATTTGACCAACATCTCGAAGATGAAAATCCCAAAGCGAAATTTTATAAAACGGCTATTGGCAGCAATCGATGAGCTACATTGGTAGACCAAGCGTCCACTCGCTCAAACTCCTCGATCTCTAAAAGGCCAGAGTGGTTCATGTCGTAGAAGTCGAACGTGAACTGTGCCCTCTCTCCTGTGCTGAATGCTCGCACTGCTGTGTCTCGTGTGCCGGGCAGGCCTTAGAAGCTGGGGTGTTGCGCCCAAGGCTCTCCCAGTGAAGGAATTGAGTATGTGCACGGTCCTTGGCGGATGAGAAGAGTACAGTCTTCGTGCCTGTGCCGAGATCTTAAAAGTGTGCCACCATCTAACTTCATGCAAGGCACGTTGGATCTCCCGCCACGACACCCAGGAAAAACTCGTCGAAGTCTATCATGTTGTCTCGCTTGCCTGAGTTGTTGGGCACTGGGGTGCAGCTTCCGACATGCTCACGCAGCCTGCACAACCAATTTGATCAAGGTCACGGTCAATGGCATAGAAATAAGACTGCACCATTGAGGAAGATGCCGCCTCGTAGTGCGCCACGAGCCGGCAAAAGCTTTCATAGGTCAGGTGAGCTTTTGGCTCAGAGCCATCTGGCTGCGTGCAGAACTTGTTGAACTTGCGCCGGGCTTCCGTCTCCTCTGCTTCTCCTGACGAGAACATTCAGGCTTCTTCAAGCTGCGACTCAGCCTCCTCAAAGGCCCCACATTACCCAGCCCCGACACCCAATGCCCTTTGCAGAACGCACAACAGTTTGTGTCAGTCAATCTGCGGCGGAAAGTCCTGCCCCTGCTTCCTCAAAGAAGTTGCTGGCACTTGAGGACGGCAGCTCGACGGGCGGATTGTAGATCGCCTGTCTCGACATGCAAGCTGTGCCTCCCTCGAAATCTCAGACTTCCAAAGTCGGTCCTTGCCCTTGCCGTTGTAGGTGTAAGGATCCGGATAGCCTGCCGCTTCTCAAAGCCATCTTGCAAAGGCGCCACTGCGTTGCTTACGTGGCACGGAGACGGTACTCGTGAATAAGACGCAGTGCAAGACATGATACCTACAAAGAAGATTCAGTGCATGCCGTGCATAGAATCAAACCTCGTGGCATAAAATGAACATAGAATCCCGGAGCCTCCTGAGCTCCGATGGCATTCGGAGGACTCGGCGCCAGACATGGAAAGTGCAAGCACGACAGTCGGTCACGCAAGCTGGAGAAAGACTTCCAGCTCACCGCTCCCACATGTTGAAGTGTCTAAGTCTGCTAAAGCACACAGCTTTACGGACAATAATAGTTGCCTGCCCAGCAGAAATGCCCAACTCTCCTTGCCATCATGCGGCTTGCTCCACGCTCTTTGGCGCTGCCATCGGAACACAGCGCAGCGCTGCGCTGCAAAGAAGCTAAGTAAAATGCTGACTGTCAACAGTATTTGTCTTCGTTTCACAATCCCCTCCTCATGAGGGAAGTACACCGAAGCCGTCAACTGTGATTTCAAGCACGGCTTGCATCATGATTGGAACCAGTCATCTACCCTAACACGAGGACACGTTGCTGATGCGTCTCACAGGAGTCGTGCAGAGGCTTGAGCGTGCAGTCGAGAATGCCAAACGACGTCTCCGAGACATACTCTTGTCTGGTGCACTCAAAAACCAGTGCTGGGGACAGCATGAGATCACCAGGTTCTCGCGAGCGAAACGGGCAGTACTTGGAGCCGGACATCTTGCGCAAGAAATCTGCTTGCGTCAACTTCTTCCAGTTGATCAAGATGTTGTCCATGTAGGCCTCACGACGCCCCTTTTGCAGCTGGGCTCTGAGACTACATTTTTACACCAGACTCTAAAGCCTGAATCCCTAAGAAACCCCAAAGCCTATCAGCCAATTTGCCCATAACCCCCAAACCCTAATCCCCAAACCCTAACCCTCAAACGCTAATCCCCCAAACCCTAATCCCTAAACCCTCATGCCTAGTCCCCAAACCCTAAACCCTAATCCCCAAACCCTAATCCCTAATCCCCAATCCCCAAACCCTACCCCCCAAACCCTAATCCCAATCCCCAAACCCTAACCCCCAACAAACCCTAATCCCTAATCCCCAATCCCCAAACCCTAACCCCCAACAAACCCTAATCCCTAATTCCCAATCCCCAAACCCTAACCCCCAAACCCCAATCCCCAATCTGTAAACCCTAAACCCGAAACCCTCATCCCCAATCTGTGAACCCTAAACCCTAATCCCCAATCTGTAAACCCTACACCCTCAACCCTCATCCCCAAACCCTGATCCTTAAACCCCTTAACCCCTTAAACCCCTTGAACCCCTTAAACCCCTTAAACTCCTTAAAACCTCAACCCTCCCTTTCATGCGGAGGCGTTCTCGGCTCCGAGGTTCCCGGCCCAGAGCTGGCGCATCATGCCTCAAGGGAGACGGTTGATGAAAACTATACCATCATTCCCATAGTTTCCATAGTTTAGGGCCCTTAAGTACCATCATTCCCATAGTTTAGGGTTTAGGGTTATAGCATCATTCCCATAGTTTAGGGTTTAGGGTTATACCATAATTCCCATAGTTTATAGGGCCCTCAAGTAGCAGAATTCCCATAGTTCAGGGCCCTTAAGTACCATAACTCCCATAGTTTAGGGCCCTCAAGTACCATAATTCCGATAGTTTTGGGCCCTTAAGGTCATGCAGGATATGTCTCATCAACAGTATGGCTTAACATGGGCCCAAAGATTTTGAGGTGACAGGTCTAGGCACAGGACCATTGCTTAGGGGTTATAGGGGGTTTGGCATTCGGATTCGTGATTGTGGAGCGTGATGCAGAGCCGGGCTGCTTCGGCGGGCTGCCCAAGAGTCCAAGAGCTTCAAGGTGCGACGCCTCAGTTCATGAACTCTGGTCGAGCTCCCGAGTACCGATCTGCAGGTCGGCACAAATTCAGATGCATTTTAAGCTGTTGGTCGAAATGCTCGGGCTCTGACGCATTTTTGGAGGCCATGGCTATGTCTGCAACAGGCTTGAATTCCAAGACAACCTGAGTTGTCTTAGATCGCATGCTCAACGTCTCATCGTAACAGAAAGGACCAGACTATTCACGAAACATCACTGCCTTGAGCATAAACTGCCCTCTCTCTGAGTGGCCGCGCCAGCTCCAGATGCTGCACGGCAGCCAAGGGGTCATCCTATTGTTATTAATAATAATTATTATTGTTATTATCATTATTATTATTGTTATTATCATTATTATTACTGTTATTATCATTATTATTATTATTGTTATTATTATCATTATGATTATTATTATCAAATGCTGTCCGCAATGAAACTCTGAAGCTCAAGGCATTTCCCAGTCAATGCCATGCGACATGCAGTGCCCTGCGTGATGCTCGGGAGTCCGCGAACTTATGACAATTTTTGGGTCTGTCGGAAATTCCTATGAAACTTCCTGGCTTGTTTCCATCTGAATACTACTGATTTTGTCTCTTCTTCGTCTACTTCTACCTACCCCTACTCCTACTCCCACATTTGTGGCTTCGCCCACACGCCGCTAGCTGGAGATTTCGAGATTAGCCTTCGGGCTCCTCGCGGGCTTGAGCTACTGCTGCACCAACAGCCCTGCTTCAAGAACTGCATGTTGGCGCTCCTCGTCTGCAAAGCGCTCAGCAGACCAGCGAACCTCAAGACTTCAGCTGGGCATGAAACACGGATCCTCAACCTTGCATGAGGCACTGTTAAGCGAACTCTCCTGCAACCAGCAAATGCAGCAACGTCTGGACAGCTACACGGCAGGCCCGTGACTTGCGCTCTGAGATGCTCCTAAACCCTAAACCCGAAATCCTGAAAGCTAAATCCTAAACTCTAGAATCGCCCTCTTGGGAGCCAGCTAAGCTTTTCAAGCGTCGGGTCTCTATCTCGGACTGCTTCATGCTCTGCATGTACCGCCGCCGATCCAAGCAGATCCTGGCAAGAGAAAGGGTTTCGGTTTCTTCTCAATGTGTTCTTTCTTCCTCCTGTCCCATCAAGCGCAGTTAGAACCCAGAGTCGTGGGTGTTTGGTTTTGGGCTCGGATGGCGAAAAAAATCAGCTCCAGCCGACACAGAGCGCGCATCTCAAGTTGTTCCACATCTGAGGGCCCGGCCCGATCAGCATACCAACCTGACAACATGATGCATGCCTGCCCTCGGGCCCTTCCTGCGGCTGCCATGCAGACTCAAGAAATCTCAAGGCCTTCCCTAAACCTTAAACCCTAAACCCTAAACCGTGACCTCTAAACCCTAAAACCTTGAACCTAAGCTCCTGGGTCTGCCGTAGCCCTCAAAGCGCCGAGGTGCCAAGGCTCCGAAGAGTCCGCCCGCAGCCATGCCAATGGGCCCGAAAGGCATGGACCTTCCAAAAGAGAGCCCAATAGCCCTTAATTAAGGAATAATGGAATATACCTGAAACTACAGGGGCCTTAATATAATGATTTATTANNTAATAAATCATTATATTAAGGCCCCTATAGTTTGAGGTATATTCCTTATTGAAGGGGTATTGGGCTCTCTCCGGGTTTCATCGTCAGGGATGTCAGACAGGTTTCGCAATGTGAGACCCTGCCACCGTGTACTCCGAACTGCAGAACATGTGGTGGAACAGATCTTGGCAGTGATTATGACTACGACTACGCGCGAGTACAGCCACACCGGAACTTCATCTTTCAAAACTGATGACTTTGCATCTCAACTACCCAGTTTCTGAGCATGAAGCTCTATCCGACATCGCTGAAGTGGCAACCGGAAAAGTTGCTTGCCAACAGCAAGCAATCTTCTCAGTACGCTGTCCTATGTCGGACGCAATATTCCGTTTTCAGTCAAGACGTGCAAAAGCTGAGTTGCTGCAGTCAGTTGGAGGAGTTTTCAACATGCCTCTCTCCGTCCCTGTGACAAAGGGCTCCCGCACCAGGCAGCGAAAATGTCTGGGCTGCCGCACAAAATGCCCATCAAGCCGCCTCCGAAGACTGCAACCCGGTTGCGTGCCTCACAAGCGGAAGATCCAACAAAAAGCTGGTCAATCGTCAGCCTGCTTGTGACGTGATTCACTGACTTGCCAGTATTCGTCAGCAGGAAGATTCTTACTATCGCGAAGCTCAAGCCTGTATGGCAGCACACAACTTTGTCCGGCACCCTCTGTCCAGACTTCTCGTAGATGGACTGCAGGAGGTCCTACGTGGCGAAAGGTCTGAAACAGGCAGCGAACAGGACGGCTGAAGGGCCAGCTAGTTACGATGAACCGTTCGGACGTGCAGCGATTCAATTGGTCAATTGGTTCGTAGATACCCCAGTACAGGCATGCAAATTGCCAGAACCGCCACTTGTCACTCGCCACCAGCATTCATGATCAAAACGGCAAAACCTACCACACAGAGATAGGGTCTGCAGCTCATTGTCACCTAGACAATAGAGCAGCATACTCTCGCGTGTATCAGCCAAAAGAGATGTCCTGGTCGAACATCTCCTGGTGCTGCCTCAACTAGCAAGATTGGTTCGGGGCTTAGGGTTTGTGGGTTTTCGGGTTTAGCGCTGAAGGGCCAAATACTCCATACATACCTACAGGCGCGTGGAATCCGGTGCGGAAGCCCCTTGACTGAGCCCAAAGCGACCTACGCGCACATCTGCCAGGAATGGTATGATGCTTTTAGTGGCTTGCAGCCTACATGTAGGCTCAGATATGGCTGGTCATTGTAAAATGACAACCAAATAAGATGAGAGTCAGTGAGTGTAATTCAGGAGAATGCGATGCAACAAGTTCAATCCCATGCGCATGCAACCTATGCACGGAATCGTGGAATATGATCACAATTTGAAGACCGTACACTGAAACAAAGGACCAGCAGCGACACAACTTAAAAGGATTAACCATGTGTTTTCAGCTGGTCGACCAATTCAATATTCAGCCTGCGTTGTGTGCCTGTGTGCATGTGCCTTCTTCTGCTGCTTACGCCTGTACATGCGTGTACATAAGCGCTCATATGATCTCATATGTGAGTGCGCAGCCCATATTACCCCAGAGTCAGAAATCCGGAAGCGCGTCTCCTCGTCTCTGAAGCATAGCACGGCGTACCACAAGTCTTTGAGGCCCGAACAGCCTGGCGTTCATCCACATCCTGCTAAAGGGATGTTGGTCCTGAACCACGAATCCGCATTTCTCCAGGCGCTTAGGCAGAACCCGGCCAGCCACAAACCGAGCTTCCAGCATCCAGCTCCGCTTGCCTTCAGCGCAGGGCATCGAAACTTCACGCGAGTAAACCGAGATGTCTGAGACGTCTTTCTGTCAGAGGCAGGAAGATGCAAAGCCACATCAAAGCCACAACATCGTATATTCTGTTTGCACTGTCTACACGTCTACGCTCCCTTTCCAGGCGTTGCTGCACCGAGGTCCCGACTCTTCGAGATCGACTTTGCTGCCGGTCAGCTCCCTGAGTAAACATGGCGGGTGCACTGCGAGAAGCGAGCCTACTAAAGAGCTCCCGAGTTTCTACGCGGCTCCAGTGTCTTCCGCCGGGTTCCCACACCGCTTGAGGGTGAAGTGCCCGCTAGTAAAGGATGCATCGCCTCCGCCTCGGCGTTGATGGCGTTTGCGACTGCAGGCTTCAACTCCGGCAACAGATGAAAACTGTTCGTGGCGTGCAGAGGAGAGGGGAATACCGAAGCACGCACGGGGAGATAGATCGCAGGTCGGCTGGTTTCGGAATCGACCTCTTCCGTGGTCCGCTCTACACGACCTGATTCTGATCTTGGAGCCAGTGTGAACTACACTACAGTCGTATCTTGCCTGCGACCCGACCTGTGCAGGGCACTCCCTACCTTTTGACAAGTGTGTGCATGGTAGTTGTCTGCTCGGTCTTGCAAGTTGACCTCGATACTTCGTGAGATCAGTTTATCGGTTTCGGCAAGCAGGGGCAGTAGGACGTCGTGGACTCCCCTCTTTCATTGGTATCATGACGTGCTGAATTAATTGGCACGGTGCCTTGTGCCTACGTCCATCGGCATCACCGACATCCCTGACGTGTGGAAGTTTTATCCACAGTGCTAGCTTCGAGTCTTCAGACTTCCAAGATGCCCTGGTCAGCTTCTTCTGCTTTCGAATATGCAGCTGCTTCTTCAGCAGTCAGGAGCATTGCAGACCAGCTGGAAGCTGACTAACACACGAATCCAGTGTGTTCCTCACACCTGCGAACCTGTGTCAAAATCTCCCAGCTTGTCAAACACTCGTGGACAAGGACGCCTTCGGAAACTGTTGGAATATCAGATCTCACTTCTGGTTGTCCCGATGGGAGGTGTGGCCGTGCTCTCCGTATTACATTCTGGCACGCCCCAACGCCCAGGGTGATTTTTGCATGTTAGTTTATCAGTGCGAGCATGCTTGTGGGGGCTTGCTGTATGCGCTTGCACACACACCGAGATAAAATTAATACACCGACTGGCAGATCGTCGGCAAGACAGATGGAAGACAAACTTGTCGCAAACATTGTGTACCGATGTGCGTTTGAATGCATTAGCAACGATGCTCGTGCTGACTGTCTTCTGGACAAGATTCTAGGGAGCGGGCCAAGGACTTGCGCAGCGTGAACTTGCACACCGGGACCTTGACGGGCTAACGGATGTCAAGAGGCCGCCAGGTAACAGAGGCGAAGAGTGTGAGTCATGCGATGAGTACAAACACTGAGGCACACGAGTCGCGTTGTCACTTCCGACCAATCTTCAAGAAACCCTCAAAACGCAGTGAGCAGCTCTGGACTTGCTCCAGTCTTACGTGACCTTCAGGAACTGCCTAATCGCTATGAGCCTGCAGCCGAGGGGGACGGATTCGCGGTGGGGGCAGCTCCAAAGTATTGCGAGGCGGCAAATGCTGCACACCTTCGTCTGTAAACTCAGTAGTTGGAGCACCGCAAGATGAAGACATCGGGCAACATTGCATGTTATGGTTTGCCTTTCTTCCGCGGATTCCGCGCCTTGCACTGACCCTAGCGAGTTCTTGCGAACACACGAGCTTTCGAGCTGTGGCTGTAGGCACAGGTCAACAACCGGGTGCGCACATCAACGTCTACGCTTTCCTTTTACAAACCCTTACAATTCCCCCTTTGGAGCCGTACGGAGCCGTGAAACCCCCAAAAAGCCACGAACCGCTGGAGATTGTTCGATTGGCCGCCTCCCAGCATGCGGACTCTGAGAGCTGCGGGCCTTAAGACCGATGGTCCACCTCTCCATCGCCAGCCAAGGCCATGACAAGCCGTTTTGGGCTGGGCATTTCGGGCTAAGGATCAAACTCCTTGGATCGGGTTTGGCAGGCGACGGGAGAGTCTCACAAAGTAGAGACTGGGCGTCTTCTGGTGCAGAACCATCGCTTCTGTGGGTTCGGGGCCCATTTCTTTTCGAGCACTGTGGTCGCAAAGAAATCACATGATCATCATATTATGGCTCTGCTAGGTCAAACCCTTAACTTCAAAGGGCAGGTTGGGCTCTGGCAGTACAAGGGGGGTTGGGGCTTGGGGATGTAGGTTTTTGGGGGGTTTAGGGTCAAAGGCTTGGGTCCCAAACTGTGGGGCCGTCTTTCAAGCGATGGTTCTCTTTGTGTCCACACTGACACCACGTAGAATGGCCGAACACTTGAACGCATGATACCGTGCCGTTAGCTTGAATCATGATACAATGTCTGGCTTCCAATCAGACTCAGGCCGTTTGCTAGAGTCAGATTGAACACGATTTCAACAGGGTCTGTCAAAGCCCGAAGTTTCGAAACACAAAATGCTCGATGGTACTTGAAGAAAGTGTGCTCAGGGGGCTCTTCGGTCTCTTCGCACTTCCAGCTGTGACTGCGACTTCCTTGTTTGCAACGCACATCTCCAGTCATATGCTCGGGATCTGTATGAGTATGACCGTGCACTCAACGGTTGCAGGCCGGTTCGCGATGCTTGTAGTTTGGCATATAGTATCATACAGCTGAGACATCCTGAATTCGCGTAGTGGCGGATGCTGATAGACGGACCACAGCTTCTGCTTCCAGCGCAGCGAAGGCATTTTCGCAACAGCCGTTCGGGGCGTCACATGCACAGCTAACCCGCAGGCGCCAACAAGCAAACACAAAAACACATGGGCAGGCAAACAGATGATCTTCGAACACCGACAGACGCAGACACAGTGAGACATGTGGGCACAAACAGAAACACACATGAACACGATGAGGCAATTCCGGATTCCTCGCAGCCATCCAGAAAAGAGTTCAGTTGGATCCAAAGACCCTTTGTTGCTTAGCCTGACTTCAGAAGTCTTTATAGAAACACCCAAAGCTAAGCGTGCGGCTGCTAAGGCGAGGCGATGGTTCAGCAACAACTTCCTCCAAGCTCCCGATGTGTGAACTACGGTTGATGATATAAATCCTGCGTTACCCATAGCAAGGAATATACCCTAGTCCCCATAGTTTAGGGTCCTTAAGGTAATGCAGGATTTGTACCATCAACAGTAGGAGAGCCCTATCGGAGCTTTTGACTCCAAGGAATTTCACCGCGAGGAGCCAGGGACTCTCTGTCCTGGGTCTTTGCGTGCCAGGCCTCTATCCGGCCGAGCCTCCTGGCAGTTGCTGGCACTTGACAAACTACGGGCGCGTTTTAGGGTTTAGGGTTTAGGGCTTGGCAGCTTCTCCGAAAGTATATACCCCAAATGGACGGGGCTAGCGTTGGGAAGACTCTTTGTTCTCGGCGCTGCACGCTCTTCGGCGTGGGAACCATTAAGAATTGAAGTCATGCTAACCATGAAGATCGCACATCACGAAAGCAGCTGCTTCCACTCGCCGTGCTATGCTGTCAGCAGCTTCAAAGTGAAATGACCGCCTGCTACATGACTGCTTCGCAGAAAATCAACTTTGGCTTGCGGAACTGGCTCGCACACATGCCTGACGAACATAGGCCCTTCCGATCTACAAGTAGACGGAACTCCGGAGCCTGTCGTACTCCTTCAGGAGCTCCTCCACGCTGGTCGAAACCTCGCGGTCCAGAAGTAATAGCAGTGGTATTAGTGCTGGTTTTCATGTTCGTAGTCGCATAAGTACACAACAGCCAGGCATACTGCGCTCAACGGTGTGCACTTGCACTTTAGGTAAGACTGCGAGTGGTCATGCGGGCAAACAGGCTCTTCAATTTCATCATGCTGGTGTCCTGAAGAGGACGTCTTTCTTCCGCCGCGTCCTGGTCGAATCTGGAGTTGTTTTTACGAGTCAGCAGCTGCGATCTAGCTTCCACTGTAACAGCAGGGGTGGCTTCATGGCACCTGTACAATGTCAACTTCTGGATCTTCGTCTTGCCTACAAGGCCTACATGTTCCCGCAGCACGGCTTGAGATGCTGATTGCCAGCAACATGCGCAATATAGCCACCTGCAAATAACAGATGGGTGAAGCAAACAGCGCTCTTCCTCCAATGGTCCAAGCAAAGAACTGAAGAACTATGGTCTCCTCCTCTTCCGACGTGATGATAGTCGGCATGACGGCGTGCTCTGGTGAACCAGCTACTTTTGCCGCAATGCTGGGGAATGCGAGTTGCAGGGTCAATTGGGAGAGTGTTTTGCTTGCAGTGGCTTGACCGCAAGGGAAGAGAGTACAGATGAGTACACATCTGGCTTGTCCGTCATGTCGTATGTTCCTGTTTGCAAGTTGAGCTGCAGAGATCAGATCGCACGCGATGGCTTACGCAGGCCCGGCTGCCAAATCGCCGTGGTAACAACATGTTGCGAAAATCTCCATGCTAAGCGATACCCACCCCAAGTTTAAGAAGCTGCAAATGGCATACCTGACCGTCTGTGGTTTGGGAAGCACCTGTCCACGCATCGTCCAGAAGCTGCCTTCGCTTCGCTGGACGTCGCTGCCGGACACCTCGCTGGGTTGCATCTTGGGCTCAGGAAAGGAGGAAGCGAGGGAGGGGGGAGCGGGAGAGGGAGAGGGAGCGAGGGAGCGAGAGAGCGAGAGAGCGAGAGAGGGGTTTGAGCGAGAACAAAGAAAACAATCTCCGATCGTTCAGGCAGGGGGGCGGCGCCAAGAACTGGCTTCAGGGCTGCTTTCGCAGCTGACTGCAGCTCGGGGACCTCGCCCAGAGCAGAGAGGCAGAGGCACTCTCTGCAGAATCCTTGATGTCTCTGTCACTCCGGCTTCTGTTCTGAGCTCAGGCGAGGCACGTCTGGCGCCAGTCCGGCTGCTGCACCGGGGAGGTCAGTGTTCTGGAGCTTGTTGAAGGAGACTTCATACCTTGCTGGCCCATTTTTGAATGCTCTCTCAGGGATCTGCTCCAGGATACCGGGCTACCGACTCTTGACCTGCACCTGCATTCTCCAAGAATTCGTCATCGGATCCTCGGTCAAATCGGAAGCAGCATGTTCCAAGAACAAGAAGCTTGAGCATGTCGGAGAGTGGGGCAAGGCCAGGACCCTCGTCGCCGTTCAACTTCGACTTGTTGTTCGACGAGGACAGGCCCAATCTTGCAGACATGCCAGTCGTCAACAGCCCTAAACCCTGTCAGTTCTGCCGGGTCGCAAGTGAACGAGGCCAACAGCACAAGCCCCAACCAGCTGTGTGTTCCTTAGCGACTGCTGCTCGGTTTCTGACCCTGGGGCATTGACTTCCAGAATATCTGAGAAACCGCACTGTCTCATCTCATCTAAAGACAGCAGTCGGGCTACTGCCATAACGCACACCTGCGTAGCCAACAAAGCTTGCCCAGCATAAGCATGGACAGAGTGGCAGAAGAGTTCGTTTAGCCTTGCGTTCGTCCGTTTTCAGCGGCATCTTCAGCACGGGTGGCCAAACATTGAGCACAAGGTTGCTAAGCAGGCCAGCCTGTGCATGCGCGACGTTCCATCCAGAGCTTGGACGCTGTTGCCACTGTCTATATAGTTATAGTAGGATGCCGATCGCAACACCATCTTTCTGCAGTTTCTGCAGGGCAACGACATCCAGCCTGAATCTCATTGAAGAGTGGTATTACTGACTGGTTCTTGTGGATGCAAAGCCTCAGCGCCGCAATCAGATGACAAGAGCATGCAGTTTCTCCAGCAACCCGGGCACCCCAACGCGGTGACCAGCAATGCAAACGAAGGGGAAAAAGTGGCCGGAGAACACGGGATGTCCGGTAACGAAGTGCCAACCTATCCCCCCAAACGAAGAGACAGCAAGGACAAGGGAAGACAGGGAAAGACAGGTTCTGCGCCCTATAGCACAGGCCGGGACAAACAGTGATAAATAAAAGGGTAGAACCCCACTGTACCCCGTGTGGCGAACGCGGAATATGCCCACAACCACCACCACAAGCCATAGAACTGAAAATCCACAAGCAGCTGAAACAGCAGGAAAAAGGCAACAACAGTACATTTCTCACAAACACCTAAAAAAAGCAAAACATCAGAAAAGTGATTCAGCAGCAACACAGCAAACTAGAACACTTGCAAATTCACACAGAACCAGAGGACCAGTCAGCAGCTTTCACCAACAAGAAAGCAAGACTCAATCACACCAAAAATAGAGATACCTTCCTCCCACCCCCTTGCTAAGAGCTGTCTTGCCTGCAAAAACCCACAAAACAACAACCCCCCTCCCCCTTCCCCTCCCTTTCCCGCTCCTCCTCCCTCCTCTGCCTCCATCCTCCCGAAGCATAAGAGACATCTGCCACTCACGAGACGCATTGTGTGTCTGAGGCCTGAGCGAGCACGAAACAACAAAGTCCCGCTTGAACTTTGGTGACTTGCTGCTTTGAAGTCTAGTCAACCTGAGCCACTCAAACATGCTACCGGGAGAGACTTGATTTCAACGTAAGGCCGGCACAAAACGGTCATCAGGGTCTTGAGAAACTGCTGGTAAAACTCAATCGGCAGATACTGGTATATCGCGTTCAGCCTAAGTGTGTCAGCTGCTTCCTGGCACATGACTCCGGTTCCCTGCAACACAACGTCGTCCCAGGCTGCAGACAGGTCCAGTGCTGCCACCTGGCCATCGCAAACACTCATTTTCTTTCTGGGCCAATTCGATGCGCCGCAAAACGATACCTGGTGCAACTTTGAAAATGTCACCGACGGCAAAGGACTGCCGACTGGTAACTGCTGCAGGCACACGTTGGCACTTGCAGGCCTCGGTCTTCCGATTCATGAGAACGAATTGGAACCGTTCAAGGATCGCCTGAAACAATGGAAAAGCTGTCAGCTAGTCGGCTAACATGCTGCATGTTTGCATGCCCTGCACCTGCATGTGCGTCTTCAGCAGCTCGGCAAAACTAGCGTGTTTTGCAAAGTATGCACCTCAGCGGATGCACATTCGCTCATCTCACGGCTCGCAGCCACTGAGTCGCCAAGGCTGCAACGCAGAAGTCTAATCAGACCCGGCACATTTGCCTTTGCGCAAAAAGCTTCTCTGCTAGTCTCTTGTCATCTCTTGATATCTCTTGCAAGTTGTAAAATCACAAACGAGAGTGCGCAAATGAACTGATGCGAAAGAGTAATGGAACTGTTGACGTATTAATTTTTGTCCCGCTGCGGAAGTTCAAAAGGCCTTTTGTGTCAGCTGCTCCCCACCCCCACGACACTGTGGCACTTTGTCGTTAATGCATTGCAGCACTGAAGCACCTCTCCACATTTGGCGGGCAATCTTAGCCTTCATTTTCAGGTCAAGAACGGAGCCGATCTAGCAAGCTCCATGAAGTTGGAAACTTGCCAGTCCGAAAACAACCCTGTGCTCCCCTTCTTGCGCCGAAAAGTGTTGAGCTCGTTGGTTCTCTCACCCAATGCAGAGCGAAACATAAGCAACTCGCCTGGGAACGCCAAAGCTCCGGGTTCAAGAGCCTGAGCTTTTGCAGAGGACAGCAAGGAATCTCACTCTTCGGCTTCAGTCAGCAGGGATAGACTGCGACATTGCCATTCTATCTGAGTGATCCGAATGCCGTCCTTTACCAAACCCTTAGTGCCTAGCCTTGCAAAAAGCTCTGTGTAGAGTGGCTTGATGCTCGGGGAAGCCTTGGCAAAGCAGAGCGGATGTGCACGATATGCTGCTCATACCCTCCACCGAGGTTGCAACATCAAGCAGCAAGCCCATAATCTGAAAAGTATACCTCCAACGCAAGCAACACGTGCCATGCACTGCAAGGATCATGTGAATCATTTATCAAGGAATCAGACTCCTTTTAAAGGCAGCGAAAGACTGTGCGTCGTGCGGAAGGAAATCCACCACATTCCTTTCCTGTGCAGCATGCCGACCTACTGACAAGCTGGAGGAGCTGGCAACGAGGCCATGTATTGTTCTCAGTTCCACGCAAGAATCTGCCCGAAGGTGGGCAGCAGTGCGCTTTCCACCTCAGAAGCACTGGAGGTGCACAGTGCAAGGATACGCGAAATTGCCGAGGGCTTTGGGGGAGCCGGGAGCTCTGGCAGCATCAGGCTGCGCAGGTACACAAACCTTCACAATCGAGGCGACTGCCTGGCACAAGAAATGCGTGATTTCTTGGCAGAGCCCTCGTTATGAATGACACTGGCCTCAAAGAGATGATGATTGAAAACAGGATTTGACGGATTTGCTGACATGGCCAAGAGGATGGCCGAAAGCGGACTCAGCCTTCGCAGGGCCGAAAACAACAGAACGCGTCATGAGACCTTCAACTTGGTAGTGGACGTCGCCAGGCCGGTTTCGGCGCCCTGAAGAGAGGCATCAGGAAAGCATCAACGAGCAGGCGTAGCTTAGACTTGGAGGGCAGGGCAGCTAGCAAGAGCGGAATCGAACAGCACTTCTATGGCTTCCGAACCCCGTCAGGTTCATTGGTAAGGTACATGGCTTCAGCAAGCACTGCTCGCAAACTTTGATTCTCAAAACAATTATCATCTCAAGAACACAACCTAAAGAAAGACACCGATTCACGTAACACCGCGGTACCTGACGAGGCGTGCCCGCTTGTTCTGCGGACGGCGAGGACTTTGGCCGTGTGAACCGTCTGAAACAGACGCACAGGGACTGGTCCCTGCACCCGCGTCGCGTCACGGGTCTGATGATGAACGAGGATGGTTATGATGATGATGATGATGATGATGACGATGATGATGATGAAGAAGACGACACTGATGATGATGATGATGATGAAGAGGACGACACTGATGATGATGATGATGATGATGATGCTGATCATGATGACGATGATGATGATGATGCTGATGATGATAATACAAAAGCATGGTGCTGATCATCATGATATTGCTGCGAATGTGATAGCAACAATTGCGATGATGGCGAGGAGAATGACTGCTTTTTTTGCTTTCTATTCAATCTATTCTCCCTTCCGGGATTTGCCGATTTGCTTTGACCCAGCTTGTTTTACCTTTCTTGCAGCTTGTCTTGAAACGTATACTTACCTATCGCTTTAGGCAGGAGGCCTCCAACAGTACCTGAGCTGTGCACAAGATCGTTGCACAAGAGGTGACAGAAAGCATGCCCCCACCGCAACATACCACGAAATTCGCGCAAAAGTTAGACATCTGGGATAAACACGAAATAAATAGTACAGTGCAGTTGCTGGCGCACGGCTCAGGCCGCTGAAATATGAGCACACACTCAAACACACACTCACCTGACATGAAGGCTGGCTTTCACGACATGCATTCATGGGCTGATCCGACATCCATGACAAGCAGAACTGCTCGGGGCGATTTCTTTCGATGCGACAGCTGCCCTGGTTTCATGGACCTATTCCGGTTCCAAGCCTGCTGCTTCAAGAAGCTGAAGATTCGTGCGACGGTCCTGGGGGGAAAATGCTCTGGCAGAGCTCGGCAGAGCTCCGAGCAACAGACAAAATCTGGCTCCTCATGAGGTACTCGTTCATGGGTATGCCCTGCATCGGTTACCGCTGCAGTCTTCAAGAGTCCGAACAGTTGAGGCAGGGTAGCTCCGACGTGCCTTACTGCTGGCGACGAGCTGGAGCATGGGATGAACAGTTTGCAGCAGGTGCCCTTTCATGGACCTGTCAAAAGAAGAAGGACAAACCTAAACGCACAATCACAATCACACGCACACACACGCAGCTTAGGCAAAAACGATGGGTCGTACCGTGGGGCAAGTTGGCCCTGATCACGCAGAAATGTCATGAAAAGCAACAAGAAAGCGACGTTCCGCAAACATTTCTGCACTTCAGATTTGACTTGGTTGCCATATGATACAAGTATAGAATGGAGCACATGCGGCATTACCCAGAGGCATCCATGCACCCATGATGTACTGTCTTGAAGCTCTGTTCTGATCCGCCTTCTCAGTAGCTTGCTTTGGTGACACGACCTCTAACGGATCCTACGCCAGCTTTCTGTCATATTCCTCCTTGGACATAGCCAAGTGGTGCAACTTGCCATGGAGATCCACCCAAGGTTGCCACTCTAGGCACACCTGCAGGCGGTGTTTCGGACATGCTGGCGGCTTGAAAATCACAGTGCGCCACACACCACCATTCTTGAAGATATGCCGAAGCGAGCGAGTCCACACACTAGGTTCGAAGCAACGAATGCGGAAAATGCTCTCATAAAACATGCTCACAATTACCCGTACCTTTATCAGAACCTTATCCACTCGGCCGCCTCATCATTCACCAGGATGCGAGCCGCGACCACTCCTTCAGACTCAGCCGTCTCCAGCCTTGAGTACAGCGCCACTGAATGGCTCGGCCATGATTTGTTCCCAAAACCGCGCTTGACTAATTTTTTCTGGAACTTCTGACACCGAGGGCTTACCTTGCTGTACACGTGCGCACAGCTCTTCCGGGCACAGGCTTGCCTGGGGTCACCGGCATGTCGTTTTCTTCTTTGGCACAGCTCGACTTTCGTGTTCTGCAGCAAGCTGCGCAGTTGCATTTGCAGTTCTTGGCGGTGCTCTGACACTATCTGCGTTTTACACGGATAGACCCTTGCAATTACCGAGTAACACTACAAGCCCGATACCCGTGAAACACAGACAGCAACCAGGAACAACAGATAAAAGAAGAAACAGGATACAGCGAGACTGTCAAGAGGAATGCACCTTGACCTCTACACCCCCAGAGCTCGTGCCAGTTTCAGATTCACAAACTTGCCCGCCTACCGTACAAGCCGGGCATTGGTTCTGGGTCTGCGCCTCCTTCCGCTCCGCCGCCATAACCCCCCACCTCTGAGCGCACCGTTCTCGTGGACCCAGCTCTCTTCACGCGGCCGATCTTGTTTTTGCAGATGCGGGATAACTGCACCTAAGTTTCGCTTCTTCTTGCGCGGGCGGGGGTGATGATGTCCTGTGTTTCAAGATGCACTATGGGCTCTTGGGCGAGAAGTAGTAGATTGAAAATAGCACTGGCGAACATACCGAAAGTACCACGCTTGTCACACGAACTAGGGCTTAACACAGGGTTGCGAATCTACGGAACCAACCCGTCGTGTGACATGCCAAATCACATCATCAACATGGCCTTTCATGTCATGATATGGTATGTCATATCATGTCATGTCATCTCCTACCCTATCATTTCAGACCATGTCATGTCACACGACGGGTTGCTTCAGTAGATTCTCAACCCTATCTTAAACCCTGCTTCGTGTGACAAGCATCGTAATTACATACGGTATGTTCGCCAGTGCCACTTTCAATCAACTACTTCCCGCGTAAAAGCCTCACCAGGCCGCAAGCGCCACTTATGTGTCCACAACTCGAGTTCTAAGCGCTTCCAATCAAAAAAACATATTCCTTCAACAATTCTAAGAGGAAGCCTGTTTCCGGTGGCAGGTGCGGTAGAATCGATGTACACGTCTGTTTCGACTGGTCTAGTAATCCCCGCTTGAGGTTGTTTTGAATCGAATTCATATTCATGCCTGCATGGTCCTCTTCTCGTGATCGAGAAGTGGTGGTCCTGACCTTTTTTTCGTGGAGTGGTCTTCGAATCGTCCTACAGTTCCAAGAGATCCGAGCATGGGATCAAGGTAGGTGGGGTAGTCCCAAACAAAGACTTTTACATAACCAGTACTTAATCCTACTATAAGCTGTGTACGGGCTGGTGTTACCAAACCACTGGACATGAAGATCTGCTTTTATCTGCCGGGTAGGTTGTGAGTACAAGTTCGTGAGAGTGCTCGCAAACCCTGGGAGGGCACGCTGTTAATGGCTTCGGACAGGGCAAACTCTGCCCCGTGTGTTTTTGAGGAGTCTATACGCCGGCACGACACCTGCAAATCTCTGCGGGGAATTAACACAACGTAACGTTTCAACTGGGCTTCGCGTCGTAAAACATGGCCCGGGTACGCCACTCTGGTTACTAGTTGTGGGACTGCTGCTATTGCAATCTGATGTGTTCATACACTGTTCGAAGAAAATGCTTATTGGAAGATCTTGCCTCTGTTGGTGTCACGACGCGGTGATAAAACCTTTTTGTTTGAAACATCTTTCCGAGGCTTTGTAGCGAATAGAGTTCAGGCGCTGTAATTTTGAACGAGAGCAGATCTGTGATTCGGACCAAAAAGAAGACTCGCTAAGGCGAGCGATTTGACCAGGAGTTTGCTTTTGTATGAAACTTGGGGGGTGACGATGAAAAGCGTTGGCGTGCCGTCTCCAAGAAGACATTGAACAAATGCCCGCCGCAGGGGTTGTTGATGCCTGCGCTTAGGACTAACGACCTTGAACGGCTGGCCGAAGGTGGCAAGACCTGGATCATCTAGGCTTTCAAGCTACTGATCCCGGGCCAACCTACACACAGGGCCAGTTTACGGCCAAAGAACTCCTCCTCATGCTCGCCTGCCCTGAGGGCTAAATCGGCAACATCTGTCTCCAGGTCTGCCTCCTCAAACTCGCCCAAAAAATCCAGCAAAGCAACATAAGGCTGCCTCGAAATGCGATCATCTGTTGTCACGTCTTATTCAACCCGCAGTCGTATCCCGCTTAGGTCGGGAAGAAACTAGGATTTCAATGGAGGGTGGGACGCCCCTGGGGGCCCTATATTTACAGTGTTTTCTCGTGCTTTATAACGAAAATCACTCCTGAAATAGAAGGATGGCGAAACGCTTGTAAATGCATTCAATTCTAAACCAGCTTGTACTGAATCGGTTTCCGTCATTCCATATTCTTAGTCTTTTCTTTGCAAGCATTGTAGCATTCGTTTGAAACCATGAGTATAGTTCACTATGTTGATACCAAATGATGATTAGGAATATATGTATCATCCGAGTCACAAGAGTTTAGAGTATGGCCGCACTGAATCCAGAAGATATGGTCTCAGCATGCCGCCACATATGACAGTTCAGAGGTATGTCTTTTACGTGTGTGTGTGTACCGTATTTCATCTATGTGTTTCAATTTAGCTGCCATTGTTAATGGAATTTGCCAGCCAACATTTATGTAACTCATATGCACATCAATCCTACAGTCTGGGCGAACCAAAGTTCCAGCTGTTGAGTATTGCTGTTCGGGACCAGCTTGGCATCTTAACTTCGAGCCTGAATTCTGTGGGGGTGCATGCCTGTCATACAAATAACATTGCCCTTCGCACGTCTGCATAGCGTCTACATGACGCCTTGTGGCTTCAATTCATGCTAAAGAGTGGCACTGCTTTGTTCATAAAGCCCCTGTGTTATATCACTCATTAAACTCAAGTATGGACCCACATTTTTCCATGTCTATTCGTTTGGAGGATATACTGCACATGCCCCCCCTTCTCATGTATGCACTCTCTGACATTAAGGTGTCTTTGGTCAGGAAAATCCCGTGAGCTTGAATTCCTACTGACGGCTCTGCAACAGTGCGTAATGCATCCAGATCTTTCACGCCCACTGTCTTGGATGAGGTCCCCCTTCAGCTCGAATAAGCAACAAGCAAGACTCCCTCGTAAACATATTCTGGATGATGTTTGTTAGATGGCCTTGCAAAGCCGCACCATATACTTGGAAACCCAATATACCCTCAATCGGAGTCGTCAAAGTCGACAGGTTAAACTTTGCTGATTCGGAGGGCTTCTAAACCATCTTTGGTAGTTCGTGAACAAACATCTCTATCGACATGTATTTGACATATATGGTGAGGTTTGAGAATCCGACAAGAGACTCTTTCATTTCATGTGCTCATTTGCCGGGAAAACTGTCATTTTCAGATATGTTTTGGTATTGTGCTTTCAATTTCTTCGCTATATGACTACATGACTAGGACGATATCAGCAGTCGTAAATATGAATTTTGAGAAGCGACATGGGTCAAGCACAACCATACCTCTTATAAGATTAGTACGTGCCAACATGCTGTGTAAGTCCTGCCCTCCTATATAGCACACATGGATGGATGTATGCCGCAGCATCAACACCTTGTATGTAATACACGTATTCACCAACCCTGTTTCCATATTTCTCATTGCCTCCAGGTATGTGGTGCGAAGCATATGCACGCATTACTTCAGGGCAGCATCAACAGACCTGCTCCTTTTTGTGCTTTCTGCCCGTATATCTAATGTAGATAACTTTTGGAAGATTGTCTATCACCTTTTATCAGTTCCGACTCTTTGGCATCTGTGTCGGAACGGACATGCCACCACTGTTACCTTTTAAATGTTGTCTTAGATCGATATATAGTACATACGACATATTTGGGACTGTTGTTTCGCATTTCGTCGCATTTCGCACAGCGGAAGTTTTTAGTTTTGTAGCATGCTATTCGAGACGTGGGTACGAACATCATCGGCTACATCCGTTTTATCAGCTTCCTTCACCTCTGCCTTTTGAACTTGCCGTGCATGNNCCATGTATACACTCTCTGACATTAAGGTGTGTTTTACTTGAAGACCCCTTGAGCTTGAGTTCCTACTGACTGCTTTACAAAAGTGCGCAACACATCCAAATCTGTATAGCCTTTGTCTTGGATGAGGTCAGCCTTCAGCTTGAATAATAAAAAGAAAGACTCCTTCGTAAAGACATTCAGGATAATTTTTGCTAGATGGCCCTATGAAGCCGCAGCGTATGTTTGGAAACCCTATATACCCTCCATGCGATCCTCTATAGAATCCACAGGTTTAACTTTGCCGTTTCCTAGGTCCGAGGGCTCCTAAAGCCAGTTTGGTATTTCGTGAACAAAAAACTGTATCTACATATATTCGACTTATAAGGTTAGATTGGAAAATCCGATAGGAAACCGTGGTCTGGAACTACCTCCAAATATTTCTTTTTCAATGCACGTGTGTGAATTTTGAGAAGGGATTTGGGCCAACCACAACCAGCAAACCTCTTATAAACCAGAAGGACTGCGAGCTCGCTACATGCCAACATGCTGCAGAAGTCCCGGCCCCTAAAAAACACACATGGATGGAGGTATTCCGCAACATCAACACTTTGTAGGTCGTTCATGTATTCCCCAACCCCCGCTTCCATATTTCTCACTGCCTCTGTGTATGTAATATGAAGCACACATAGTGTCAGGGCAGCATCATCAGACGTGTTCCTTTTTGTTTCCTTGTGCACGTATATCTAATATAGATAACTTATGGAAGCCCGTTTATCACCTTTCATCAGTTACGACTCTCTGCCATCAGTGTTGGAACGGACATGCAACCAATGATACCCCAAATATATGTTAGATGGAAAGATTGCACATACAACTCATTTGGGACTGGTGTTGCGCACTTGCTACAGCAATTCTTCGGAAAGTTTATTTTTGCAGCATGACATTCGAGACGTGAGTATGAACATAATTGGATACACCCATTCTGTTGGCTACATTCAACTATGCCTGTTGAATTTGATATGCATTATGACAATGCTGAGTTGCGACCTTGCCCAGTGTCATATGTGGTAGTGATGCATTCGGGAAGCGAAGCACTGTGAATATGCGACCACGATGAAAACAAATATGATTACTGCCGGAGCTGACTTAACACAGAAAATGGTGGGTGAAGTTTGAGGTTAGTTTCTAGTGAAGCTATATCTCCTTGCCATATATCATATTCAGAACATAAATGAGCCTGCATCCAAATTAGCAAGCTGCTCAAGAGTTCAAGTGTCCCTCCGCGTGTGCGCGAGCGGAACTAGACTTGGAGACCAAGAGCTTCCGAGGCTTTTGGCCTCCACGCTTGCCCTGGAAGGGGGGGGGAGCAAATAAACGTAACAATCCAGGCGGCTCTTCTTTTTGCCCCCAGCATGTGGTCTATGATTAAAGCAGCAAAGGATACTTGTAATTCAATACAACAGACACGCATCCAAGAAATCCTGCAAATCCATCGCGTGGGACAAGCAAGCCCCCACAGCATCCTTTCTGTTGCAAAAACCTTCGTTGTGACCCGGTTAATAGAATGGTACTTCATCAATAGCATCCTTGACTCCGCGGGCCCAGCACCTCTACGGAACCATCGTGGTGGTGGAACCGAAATCGCACTTGCGGGTTCGGGCGTCGTCCTCTGTAACAGCGCCCTGCTTCGGGCCGTAAGCTTGCATGGTGCAGCGGCGATGTATTGAGAGGAGGTATCCTCTGGCACGCTCATTCGCGGGTGCCTAAAAAATTCCCGCTCCTCCCAACTCAACTCCAACTCCTGGACACGGAGCTCCAACATGTTGCGCTCCTCCTCATCATTCACATTAGCCTTCTTGGGTCTACCAGGGTTCTTGTCTCGCTTGGGGTTGTCCTGCTCTTCTTTCCATTTCAAACACTCTGCCAGATCAAAGGGGTCCAGCTGCTGTTCTTCCTTGACTGGTTGCGCTGGCTGTGCCGATCGCACTGCTGACGCCTCTGCGGGGGCCGGTCGCTGACGCTTCGCCGAACAAGAGTCAGCGACGAAAGCACAATCTAAAAAACTATCTAGAACGCATAGAGCGACAAATGTGCAAAATCCTGGGAAAGTAAGACAAGGAACATGATGTACCGAAAGTAGCATGACACACCGTGACGGTTCTCTGCTGGGGTCTCTCGGGTGGCCTGGCCGACTGGCCACCACGCCCCGTGCCAAAAGCCTATGCCTAATCCTACTTACTACCCTGATTGCACTTAGCGGCGAGCAACACCACCTGCGAGGCATAAAGAGGCCACTGCTCCTTATAAACTCCCAAGGCGATGAGAAAGGCTGTCAGCATGTTGTCGTGCGCCATCAGCAAGGTGATCCCATGGCCAGGTGAACAAAGGATGTCGATGACCTCCTGCAAAAAGCGCTGCGCACAGACAGGCACCCACGGACACACACAGGCACACTTGTATGTATGTATGCCTGCATGTGTGTATGTAGGTACGTACGTACGTACGTATGTACGTATGTGTGTGTAATGTATGTATGAATGAATGTATGTATGTATGTGTATATATATATATGTGTGTGTGTGTGCATGTATATGTATATGTATGTGTACACATATATATATATATCCACCCAAGTACCGACCCTCGTTTGTATCACAAATACCGTGTCAAACCAGTTTTTCCGGCAGGTCCGGATCCTGTATCTCTCAATGACTGATTACCAAAACCAAACCGACCTTTCAATAGAACGTGCCAGACAACTCGTTCAGGTTCGGCGTCATCACGCCCTCCACGGCAACACTGCGATCTTCCAATCAAAACAACTATTCCTAGCGAAATCCAAAAACAACAAAAACACATTCTTAAGCAAACTGTACAGCCAAACTCTCCAACGATGCTTTTCCGTTTTCTGTAAGAAAGTTTGGTTTCGATGTAAAACAACCAACTGTTTCCAAAAGATGACGAGGCCAGGACATGATTGTCAATTGGCTGATTCTGCAAGTCACGGTGCGCCGGAGATGCAATGTTGTCAAGGATTGCGAAAGCGTTATACGAAGCGCCAGGAATGGCTTTGTTCAAAATTCGGTTGCTGACAGCAACTTAGACAGGGAATGGTTGCACGATTTGCGAAACCCCGCCATGCCAGCACCCTTATGATACATTCCGGCACCGAGAGCTCCTTGGGGGAAGGGCAACTCAGCATGCTTATGATTATGAGGCGATTCACGCGGCAGCAGCCGTACCAAGGCAAGGATAGCAGCACGCGAGACACTCTCTTGCTTTAGCTGGCGTGCAGCGAATACCTCAGGGTCACATGGTTTGGCAGGCAGTTCAACATCAGGGGAAGAAGCGCACGATACCTCATTTGGCAAATTTGTGGTTTCGGCTGGGTCTTGAAAGACAAGCTGCTCAACTTCATTGGAAGGAGCACAGTGGTCGTCCTCCGAGTCTGAAATCGCAACCATTTGTGTATTCACTGAATTCTGCAGGATTGCTGCCTCAGCGGGCTCACAGACACCTGCCACACCTTCACGTGATGAAGGTTTTGCAGAGAAGGCGGGCAGTGGAGGGATCCAGCAAGCAGAGGTGTTTCCTCGGAAATGTGGCAGGATCGCATTTGCACTTGTCGCCCTGCAAGTTGTATGAGAATCACAGCTGCTCCCCACTCGGCACGCAAGCAACACCACCCAGCTTTAGGATCTCCTTGGGCACTAAACCCCAACCGGCTTGACCAGGGTAGCCTTTGATTGGTCGGCGTCTGCTTGAGCTTCTTGCGAGGCTCCCACTTCTGAGCACTCCGAAGGGGCAAGAGGCTGAACGAGACATCGTAACTCTCCAGCGCACGCCTGAGCTCAGTGTCCACGGGTAAGCTCCAGATGCATCTTTCCTGTGCCTGACGCCTTGTTCGATCACGCATGTCCATACCAGTTTGTCCGCCTCCACCAGTTGGGACACCAATGTTCTAGCATGCCTGGGTGGAGGTTCTCGTGCTAGGGGTGTGATACGGAATCAGTCGATGTGCAGAGATGTCCAAGAATTGATCCAGCAATCGCCTAACTGTTCGCTTGAAACAGCTGTCAGTCCACGCAAAACAAGTGATGGACGTCTGTACCGTCGAGATTGTCGCCATGACGTTATACGCCGTCTGACAGACCGAACTGGATCCGTGGAACTAATCTGAGAATGTTTCGCTTCTACCAGCAAGCGGACCCATGGCGCATTGAGCCGTGGCTGGAGCAAATGAATGAAGGCCCGTTCCAAAGTACGCAAACAGTTGGTGCTGGGTACATGCATAATCACGAGCGGCACAGGCAGATGGCAGTTCCTGTTCTTATGATGCCACCACAAGCACAACTCTCCACACGCCGTTGTGGCCGCGCAAATCGTGTTGAACTTGCCCCATCTGGTACGTTCGCGATCGCTAGGAGAATGAGTCGTCGAGCCCACATACAAGACCTGTTGCAACTCAGGTTGCAGAAGAACTCGGCAATACGCAACCGATTTTGACATGAAGAATTTCCAATTGTACTTGGCACTATTGAAATGTAATCGCTGCAATGATGGCAACTCCACAAGATCAAGGTCTGCGGCTGGCAGCACCGATTTTCCTCTGGCCCAAATGACCTTTTCCTTCGCTCGTGGCCGAACAGAATAGGAGTCTCACACACACACACACTGGAAAAGAGGTGTGAGTTACGCTGGGCTCCAGCTAATCGACTGCAGCCACCTGCTGTAGTCAAGCGAGCAGTATGGTGCCCAGTGCAAGGATTTTAAGAAGTGAAGGGCGGGCCTTCAATTTTAATCCCCATTCTACCATAATGCGGGCAAGACTGGCCTGTTCTGCTGCCGTCAAGTCTGAATGCCATTGTTGGATGCGCGACGTCCAAGTGATTGACTTTGCCTTGTTGTGTTTGGAAAGGCTCACTGAGTCTATCCCACTGAGTCTATCCAAGTGACCACTTCTTTGTCATTTTTGCAAGTCTTCCAATGTCGGATCGGGAAGGCCTTCTTGGCATCGTCCGGGCTATTCACCGCCGATGTCACGTGTGCATGAGTTCCGTACTCAAGCTTCGCGGGAGGGGGCTGTGGTTGGCTAATGGTACCTCTGCATTCGCCTGGTGATCGCATACTTTTCCCTTCTCGAAAGCACTGAACAAGGTGGACAGCGGATTTCCATTGTCCTGCTTGTTTAGACGTGTGGGACCATCCGGGGCCTTAGTAGAGTTGATTGCAGGATCAGAGGTGTCTCCTGGCAACGGCGATCCTGAACTGACCGGTATTGACACTTTCAACCTGATCTTTAAGACCTTGTATCTCCGGGTTCGGAGCCTCCACCGGAAGCAAGCACCATGAATTCACACACTCTCGCTGCAAGATCCTGACATGCTTGGACACGCTCATCATTTTTGCTGCCCACCATCTGCGATCCAGACACGTGGGCCGCAAGCTCGTCGATCGACATTTGTTCATCTCGAAGCTTGGAAAACAGTGCACGGCAAAACACAACTTCCGGTATGCTGCGCAAGCCTGCGAAGAACGTCGGTCGTCCCTCAGCAATGTGTCGAATCCAATATGAAATCCATCCTTGATACAACGCTACATGTAGCGGAATCATATGTGTAGGGCAATTGTCCAACAACTTTCCAGTCGACCATTCTGCCTGCTTTACCCATCGGCAGGTAATGTGGGTTCTGCACAAACTCTGATGGCATGAGATGGCCAAAGCTACATTGGCTGCAGGACGTTGCGGTGGAGGGTGACCCTCCACCTAATGTAGCATGCGAACCTAATGGACGTGATCCTGGGTCCGGATGGCGATACATTTGGGGAGGGGCCTTGGGTGCGGAAACCGCTCACGTCAAGGGAGGGCTCAGCTGCCACTGTAGATTCTGGGGTTGCATGATCATCGGGCGAGCCTGATTATTGCCCACTGCTGCAGGAGTCTGCATGGTGGTGCGGGGAGTCCGCCCCACGGTGCTCGACAGGGCGTGCGATCACGATCCATAATGCAAAGAAGTGCAATCTAGGGCAACCTTGGCTACAAAACATTAAAACGCTTGAACATCAATTGAGCAGCAATCTGAAATCTGACGTCAAGCGACTTCCATCATCACTGCTGATCTCCGGACATGACTCTTGATTTTCACTTGAATGTGTTGTCAAATCCTCAATGGTTTCCAGACCTCCTACACAAGAGCGCCATCGCGCCGGCATATTTCGCCGGAAAACGGTGCGCCCATGGGGGAGCTCCAACAGTACACAACTCTCTAGACACAGGTCAGTCCGGCACCGCGAGACCCAAGCTTGATGTGGACGACGACCCTCAGGTCGTTAATTTTTGGTGCACGTCTGCGCATGCCCTCATGTGACGTGTAAAAGCCATCATGTCGAATCCATGAAAAGCGTTGCAAACATGGCAAAGCAGACAATCAGATTTCAGCAACCGTGCATGTCATGGGAAAAGTTTTACCTCATCCTTCGCACATGGGTGGCTAGCTAATCTTGGCACAGGGGCCCGTTTTTCAGAAGGTACACAAGGACACGTCCATCTTTGCTCCACCAGCACTAACTGGGCGTCTTCCTTGGCTCCGGTCCCAGATAGGCTCCCAGAGCCCCTTGCGATTCTTACGAAATGTAATGTTTACGGAAGCAGGAAAACGTCGGCAGCGCACTACTTGAAAATCAAGAAATGAAACGCGAAAAGCAAAATCAGAAATCACCAAACTGACATGCCCGCTACTCTCAAGCATATGCAATCAAGGTTCAATCATGAAAACCGCAAGCTCAAACATGCCTAATCAAAATGCAAGGTTTGTCGCATGTACAGCAGAATAACACCAACACTGCGAACCAGAATCTGTAATTCTGGCAAAACCCTGCAGCCGGGTCCCTAACAAAATGACTTGAGACCCGAGGCCCTGAGCCCGAAGCCTCGACAGAAGATGGATAATGGGCAATAAATCTAAACCGCTGAAATGAGTAAGTGTGCCGGGACCTGAAAGGAATGGCCTAAGAGAGGACATTAGACCCCCATAAAGATAACGGATAGCAAATCTCAAACCCTTCAAAGGTTGACTGGATGAATGAATACACATTTCTCGGATCACGTGTGTTTGTGTGTGTATGTATGTCTGTCTGTATACATATATATATATATGGTAACCCCGCCCCCCATGAACTACCGACCCTCGTTTTGTATCGTAAAAACCGT
>CAJNJA010034586.1:0-55834 GCA_905231915.1 Symbiodinium necroappetens
GCCCCGAAAACCAAAAAAAATACCCAGAAAAAAACCAAAAAAATACCCAAAAAAACCTGGACCCTTGTGGAAGGCTATTCCGACTCCAATTTCGCCAACGACCGCACCGCCCGCAAGAGCTTGAGCAGCGGCCAGATCTACATCGACCAGGCGCTCATGTACAGCTTTGTGCGGGGCCAGAAGGTGGTTACTTTGAGCTCGGGCGAGGCGGAACTTGTCGCCTTGACCCAGGTCACCAGTGAGGCGATCTTGGTGCACAAGGCCTGGGTGTGGACCACGCAAGAGGAGGCCAAGCTGGTGATGAGGAGCGACTCGTCGGTGGCAAGAGCCATCGCAAGCCGACTTGGAGTCGGCCGGGTGAGGCATTTGCAAACAAGCTGCCTCTGGATACAGCAGTGGGTGGCGGCCAAGACACTACGAGTGGCGGCGGTGCCCACCCAGTTCAACCCAAGCGACATGGGCACGAAAAGCCTGCAACAGCGGAGGCTGAGGATGTTGTGCTTCCTGGCCGGCATGGTGGACGACCATGGCAACCACATTGGCCAGGAGGAGCATGCGGAGGCCCTTGGCCGAGATGTTTTGGGACGTTCTGGCGGCGACCTTATGGTGAGGATGGTGCAGGCCTTGATGGTGATGACCATGCAGGGCTGCAGCGGCCCAGACAGTGGCCAAGCGGGGATCTACCTGGAGGCGGTGCTTTTCTACTTTTTGGAGGTGTTCTACAACAACCCGGTCTTCTTCCTTGCGGCCCTCCTTACCTACGTGCTGGTGACCAGCAGGTGGACTCTGAGCTTCAGCGTCTCGAGCCGAGGCCCAGCCGGCTCGGACGCTGCAACGCAAACGGACCACAAGACCGCCGACAAGGAGACCGAGACCGAGAAGGAGAACAAGCCCAAGGGAACCAGACCCAACAAGCAGCCCGAGAAGGAGACCAGAAGCCAAAGGGAACCACCCTGTGAGCCAGAGACACTGGAGGAGGCCCGACAGAGGCTGCACGAGACCCTGACCTACGAGGATCTCTTCCCTCCGGGACCAGGGCTTGAGCAGGCTACGGAAGTAGCCCCGGAGCTGGCGGCCAGTGCTTCCTCGTCGGCTACACGATTCACCGCTCAGAGGCCTGATGCTCGGGTGGCTTTGTCTGTACAGAGACGCGGTTTCCTAGAGTGCGCAACCAAGTGCCTTACATGGCACGACCTTGACACCGAGTGTTTGGTGACGGAATTCGGGTATGCCTACCACCGCCGCTCCTGCAGCAATTTGAAGCATGCCAAGAATGTAAAGAGGGTGGTGGCCCGAGAGGCCATTGAGAATGGAAAGGCGGCATGCAACCAGTGCTTTGCAGATCACTGGGTGCCGACTGTCAAGTACAGGTTCCCGGGTTTGAATCTCTAGTGGCAGCCAGTACTTCAAAGAAGTATTGGCTGAGGGGGCGTGTTAGACCTAACAAACCCCTGGTGAAGGCATACAGTGCCATGAGTGAAGTGTGCATTGCAAGACGCAGTGTTGACAATTCTGATTGCGAACCGCAGCCCTTCTGCGACAAAAGAGCAGAGCGAGTTGTTGTTTTTCAAAACGGCCCCGCTGCGTACTGACCAACACTAGGAAACCCATTTTGGGTGCCGTCTGGCGGACCCAGAATAAGGGTCTGGTCAACAGCATCAAAATCTAAACAGGTGTTGCTTTTTTGAAAAGCTCGCGGCATGTAGAGCCCCCTATTGGTGCCGGAGTTTCATGTGCGGTGACAAGCTGTAGAGGTGTTGTTAGGGAAGAGCTTTTAAATCGCAGAAGAAGTATTATTTGGCTGAAACGGAACGTTCTGGACTCCGCCAGAAACACAAGAGCACTTGCATTTTCGAGGTGTCGTCATGCATTTCTGATTCTCACCAGTGAAAACTGATACACTTCCAAGAAGCAGTGCGAATGCAGCAGATTGCTGGATCGCGGGCTGCTCTTTTCTCCCAAAGTTCGCCAAGACGCTTCAGGGTGGGGTTCAGGGTTCAGGGTTTGGGGTTCGGGGTTCAGAGCAAAGGAGTTGAGCGTTTCGAGTCCACTGCATGGGCTGTTTAATGCAAGAGAAGTTGCAACGTCTTCTGACCCAACATACATGCGGCATGCACAGGCAACAATAGACCTTGGAGGAGGACCCTTGGTAAAATACTCTTGTAGTCAAGACCAAATGTCACCCTGAAGCCCCAAATCCGAGACTGTGCACTTGTAAGGTTGCATGTAGAAAGGCATGCTCCATCTGAGTTTTTGAAGCGGAGCATAATTTTTTCAAAATTGAACCGCTTGCACGTTCCGGTCTCGCGTTTTCTGTTGATGCATGTAAAACACCGGCGAGTAAAAGCATTTCATATCTTTCGCTCGCCTCAAGCGGAAGGAGGGTGCACAGCAAGAAAAAATTCATTGTAGCAATCTCTGGCAGATGTAAAAGAGCTGGAGCGGAAGAGCTGACCGGATTGAATTTTTATATACACGAATGTTCGAAGGATTTTGATTTTGAGATATCTTTGGGAAACATTCACATAAGGATTGTACATGTTACTTTCCACAACAAAGAATAACAGCATCTCCTTTCAGGGTTTGGGGATTGTCCATCGCCCACAACTTGAACCAATGTCAGTAGAATGTTTCCCATTCGCGACAAATGTGTGGCCAATCTACCAGTCTGCAACTGTTCTTGCAAAACGTTCCAATCCAAATCACGTATACAAGAGAATGTGGCTGGCCAACGCTCGACTCCGAATTGATCTCCTAGTATCTAGTAAGTGTCTAGGAAGCTCCGGTGCTTCGGCTCTGTCCACAGTGGCTTTGTGTTGTTGCGACATTTAACGTTGCATGAACAATGCAACCGTGCTCGCTCCGGTGTTGGCTCAAACCGAAGATGAGCCAATGGAAGCGAGCCAGTTTGGCATTCGTGTCAGTTTGGTGTTGTGTTGACATTGATCCCGAGCCGTTTTTCTTGCATTCTGGACGGGAACCCAGTTTGAAAGGGGAGATTGATGTGTGCGTATCCGAGTTTTCATATTGTCTCCCCAAATTGGTCGAATCATAAGTAGCAGGCGCATCTACAGCATCTTGGCGAAGAGCAGAAAACGGTGATGCTTCAGCGGAACATTGGGTCAATGCTCGTTTCCAAGCTGTGGAAGAACAAGCACGGCGTTGTTGGTCCGTGGGTGGACGCTACTGGGAGACCGAATTGGACACTCCGTCGTATGTCTCTACATTACGAGTTTCTGGTTCGACTCACGACGTGACTCGACTGTGGCATAAACTCAGACCTCCAAGACTGCAGCATCACTTTCACGAGAAATTTGGTCTGAGGCAGACTGCCCAGGATGTTTAGACCACTTCATGGGCTTGTGGAGTGGTGTCCCAGATCGCCTTCTGGGTGGTCTTTGTGCCCATGCAACTTGCGATCGGGCCAAGGCTGCTGTCGCCGCAGTTTGATGCGTTGAGACAGTGCTCAGTGGGTTCGGGCAGGTGCAAGCGCAAGTTTATCCTGTTTATCTTGCTCGTGCATTACATCTCAAATTCGCTTTGCCTTCAACTGCAGAGCATTTGAAGGCCTTGGGCAGGCTGATAGGTGTTCTCTTCAATCGCATTTCTTAACCATGGCAGGTTCAGGAGCTCTCCCACTGGTCACAACTACATCTGGATTTCGTTATCGGGGGGTTGAGCAGCTGTGGCACCAACACTATCACCAATGCGCTAGACCAGGCACGATGAGACCTTTGCCAGAAACTTGTCTGGGTCGTTTGTTACATGTCAGGTCACTGATGTGGATTTCACAATGCACGGCGAAGACGATTTCTTCTACAAGCACGACTCCTTGCTTCCCTACAGGGACGAGGCCAGGACATGGACTGGCCAAGTATTTTGCCATGGGTTTCCCGAAGGTCGAAAGCTTCAACTTTCAGTGGCTGTCCCATTCTTGCTCGGAATGCCTTCGCGGGTTGCGTCATCCTGGCCTCTACCACAGCCATCGGGTGCGGCTCGCTCTGACCCACATTCCCAGGCGCAGACTGAAGAGCTGAAATTCTTGTCTCAGACTTCGATCATGCCAGGCTGAAGGTTGTGATCATCGTGTGCGACCCCGTAAGCAGGTTACTTAGCCCACAGTTTGCCTTTGCAATCAGAAGCCATGCTGTGTTTCAGCGAAACACGCAAGCTTGTGGCCATTCTGTGTATGTGATGCTTTGCAAGACCTGTGCAGGTTTGAAAAGTGGCACGGGGCTTTGCGCTTCATGTTCTGTCGAATTCACACGCAGAAAGCTGCTACAACTTGCTTCATGGGGGCAACAGCAACAGAGACCGGTCACTGGTCAGGTTTTGGATGCACCTCCACTGCAAAGCTCATGCTGTGATGCCCCGGCACAAGTTGGCAGATGGCCGAGAGCGCTGCTTCCGCGGGCCTGTGAGTGCGCTGGAGGCACATCTTAATCTTCACGTTTGCTCATCAAGAGCCGACATGGTCAGGAACCCGAAATGGTGAGACAGGCCAGCTTCGGTGCTTTGCCTTAGAGAGACTTAGCGCTGCGCCTTTCCATGTTCGTTGTTGGTGCGTTGATGTTGAGGCTTTCACATTCGCTCGCTGTACGGCCTGTTGGGCAGCAGGCTTCGCATGATCCATCAGGTGCCGGTCGGGCCGATCAGTTTCCGCTGTTGGGTGTTGGCGCCTTTGTTTCAGAGAGGCGCATCTGCGACACCAGCCTGTCGAGACTTACACAGATGTTGCACACTTTCTCGGCGCGAGAAAGTTCGAAGCCAAGATCCTGTGTCGAGCACCTGCACCATGAACACAGCGTCGCCTCGAGATCTCAGGCTACCCGCTACTTTCAAGATCGAGCGGCACAACCATCAGAGGCGACATTCTCCGTTGATTCAGTGGTCACAGCCGTCGACTGCAGCACTTTCCCTTGGCTCAGGGGCTACCGCACCGATCTGTGTCAGAACGAATCCCTTGTCTGGCCTTAAGAAGGGAAGTCTCTGGACAGCTATTGCCCCGAATAGTTTGGCGAGCCTGTGCTGGTACAAGGTCAGGGATCTTCAGCAGCTATTTCTGGACGAGTATGATGCAATGGAGGCTTGCAATTTCGATGGTTCGGACCAGTACTGACTCGAGTGTGGTGACTCCCTTCGAGGCTCTCCTGAGCTCAGTTGGAGGGCTTCCGCTGCCAGAGGCGGCTTGGGAGTTGCTTCCGGGACTCAAGTGTTGTTATGGCAGTTGCAGGAGCTGCTCCTGCGGCAAACTCGATGCGATCGCCCTGAGGTACTTGGTACGGCCTATGACTGTAACTGTGGCAAAGCCTGACCAACTGACCCTCTCAAATGCCAGGAACTGGAAGGTGTGGCGCCTGAGACACGCCCTGCACCGCTGCTGGTAGCCGAAAAAAGGTGTGTGGCACACGGTCCGGCCTTGCAAAAGCCTCACTGCACATCAGACGGCTTTCTCAGGGAAACAGTATGAAACAGACTTACGCCATTCTTGCAGGCACCTGGCTCAGGTGAGTAACGCCACCTGTCCAGCGGTGTAGGTCCGCTCGTTAACCGAATTACGTTTACGCCTCCTGTCAGCAATCGAGTCTCGAGTTCGGTTCCGCATTCGATAATGATGGAAAAGTGATGGAAAGGAAGGGCCAAGGCAGCAGAGAGCTGCTCGCGGATGCGTTTCAGTTTCAGGTAATGGCAGGCTCTTTGACCTCGCCATCCACGCCTTGGTGCACAATCTTCTTGGTCGATGCTCGGCTGAGATACGTGTAGGAAGGGGACACAGAAGGTGGGAGAGAGAGAGGCAACCAGGTGTTGCAGAGAATCTGCCACGGAGCGTTGACGATTGCTGCCACTTCTTGGAAGTTTCCGCACGTGTTTCGGCAGGTCAGCACGGTCGTGTTCAACGTGCTGGCCTGAGAAGCGACTCTTGGAGTTGGGACATGGGAGCTTGACTTGGCATATTAGGCGGTCGTGCTGGTCGGCAACAAATGGACCGCGGATGCGCTACGGGAGATTGGCCACTCCACTCGAGGTGCCACAGGAAGCGGTCAGCGCCAGTTGCTGTTGCGCTGCAAATTTCGTAAGGCTGGTCCAACGTCGGTACGGGCATTGCTTCAGCACTCCAAACAGATGCTCGGCATTGCCTGTAGGATCCTGCAAGAGACAAGCGATCAGGTCCGGTCATGAGCCATTGAATAAACTGGGATTGGTTTGCACAAGCTTTCGATTAGATCCCGGATCGGGTTTGGGAAGCGAGTGCCTTTTGGCCTGGTCCGCCTGGCGAGATCAATGCACTGGACCGCTAACAATGCAAGGAGATCGACCACAAGATGAATAACGCACGGATCTGAGATCTTTTTATCCATAGTACGGGGGGGTTCAAAGCTTGGGTTCTCATTGAATGGCGTTTCTTGTGAAGGTTTCTTCACTTCTGCTTGGCAGCCTGGAGCACGTTGTGGATGCCCAGAGCCAGTTGGACATCGTCCTCTCCATGGCGCCATGGACGCGTTTGAACCAGCAGCGAGTACTCCCTCGGCGCGTTTCGGCTCTCCTTCAGGTTGGGAACGAAACCGATGCTGCCCTGGGCTCGTCTTCGGAAGTTGCATCCTGGGGCAATGTGCCTCCTCTGTCTGAGGCCATTTCCAAACATCCAGAGCTGTCCCTGCTGCAGCAGCACGGCCCAGAGCGTGGCTTGGTTCTGTTGCAGGAGCTTCATCAAAAGAATGCGCCGCGAGGCTGCACGTAGACATGAAGCTTCCCGTGGCAGTCCATGTCGTCATGGCTGCGTGTGCTCGGCCTAGGTCCCATGTAGAGGCTTTGGTGCCAATCATCATTGGCGCGATACACCAGGCCGGAAAGCCCCTAAAGGCCGAAAGGCTCAGCGTGAAGCTCTCCAGGTGATGGATTTCGTGATGGAGGAGGTGGAAAGAGGATTGCACACCCTGCTGGAAAAGATCAAACCAGCTCTGGAGCAGGCAACGAGGAGAGATAGAGAGAGGGTGCAGTAAAGTGCAGTGCAGTGAGCTGCCGCGGGAGTGTTGCGCAAAAGGTCGGCAAGTGGATACTTCAGTTTGGAGACAAGGTCACCAAAGGCTGTGGCCTCATTTGTCCGAGTCGACCGCTCTTCTGACAATGGCTCGGCAAGTCAGCACCTGCAAGTCGGGTTCACGTCGCTGAAGCCTTGGAGGGAACATGTTGAGGCTTGGAAGACTTCAGCTCGACGTTGGACAAGGCCCAGAAGATGTTCGATCAGGTCATGGCGCAGCTGAATGGCGGTGGAAACAACTCGGCAGCTTGGACGGCTACACTGGTGTGGATTTTGGTGGAGATGCATTGCCGGTGAAAGCATGGTTGGCTTACCTCTGGGACATCCATGTGATCCTTTGACTGTGGCAGGTCCCTTGAGCTCTTTGGCAGTCGGTGCTAAAGAAGCTGGTGCAGTTCTAGGGTTTGCTTGGGCTTGTGACAAGTAAACCCGATCCCTCTAGCTTTCGCAGTCAATGGTAGCCGAGCCTAGTTGCTTACAAGGGTTCCCGCTTCGGGTACCGACTCGCCGTAGCAGCGCGCACTCCGTGAGCCTCGTTCATATCGCGACTTGGCTTCTCCTCCCGGAGCAAAGGAAAGGGCAAGAGCAAGTGCAGGAAAAGCAAGGACGGAAAGCAAGGAAACCAACAGCAGAAGGGAAAGAAAGGAAGCCAACAGCAGAAAGGAAAATGAAAGGAATTCCGCAGGCTAGTGTGGACGAGATTGGCCTGAACCCTACAGCTGAGGCTACAGTACAGCCCAGGCCGAAGAAGCGACCAAGCAAGACTAAGCGTTGGGGTGGTCAGGCCCATGCACGTGACGTGGAGCGCAGGGGTATCCTTTCTACGGCATCGAACAAGAAGGCAGCGACTTGTGCAGTGGGACCGGAGGTGTAAACCGCGGGCACTTCCTGGGAGGCCTGCTCTACGTGTGACGGGCGGGCCCAGAAGCTCGAGCCGGTGATCAGGCATTTCGGCACGAGGGCCTTCGAGAGGCAAGAGAGCGGCGAGACTCCTACGCAAGGGTAAGAAGGAGAAAAGGGAAAGAGGGAGAAAAGGCGAAGAAGGCTGGAAAAGGACAGAGGAACAGACAGAGCTGCTGAGATCGTCGGAGGACGCCGACGACGAGGAGCAGGCAGAACCTCCTTCACCCGAGGAAGCGAGACCACTCCAGGGAACACGGGGTTCGAGCCCGTCTTCGTAGTCCTCTGAGGGTTCCAGAAGGAACCTGAAAAGGGATCCCAATTTACGGCCACCTGAGGGCCGGTGACTTGCCTAAAGACTTTTGCCTTACAATCCCATCTACGGCTTTATCCGCTTCATCTTCCTGATTGGAGCGCACGTAACCGGGACCGTCACCTACAACTCCCACCTCTACATCCACAATCCTTTGCCCCGGTAGGCTTCCTGTTACCGTGGCGAGCACGTGTACGAGCTCTGCTGACCGAGGTCTACATGACCAAGGACTTTTTCTTCGTGTACTACCTCTTAGGACCCGATTTTCGTGTCCTGCCGCTTGAGCCATGGCGTCACAGGACTGGGAGTCGAAGGGGGATGGGTTTGATAACTACATTCCTGTTTGGGGCAACGACCCCTCGCCGCTTAGAAAGTTTAGATGAAACACCGAGTTATGGCTCGCTGGTCTTGATTTAGAGAAAACAACGAGATATTCGCCGGCAGCAAGAGTCTTGTTGCGGCAAACCGGGGCTGCCAGGCTCGTGGAGGAATTTGACCTGGATGAGGCAGCGTATGACCCCGGTGAGATCAGTGAAGGCCTGGATGGTGAAGAAGTCGTGGCTCGGGCTCCTGATTACAAACGAGGGCGTGCGTAAGCTCCTTGATGCCTTTGAAGAGCTGTCGGGTAAAACGCGCACTGAAAAGAAGCATGAGCTGAGAAGCAAACTGTACAACAGCTTGCGGTGTCGCCCTGGTGAAAGAAAGTGTTACCCAGTTTGCTGCGAACTTCTGGACGTTGCAGGGTGGGCTTCAAGCGGAAGGCATCTTGGTTCAGGATACCGAGTATGCTTGGATTTTCCAGCAAAGGCATGGTTTGAGTGAGATCCAAAGGCAGCTTTTGGAGACAACCGTTGGGGAGGACCCAGCCTCCAACGAGGTTGAGCAGAAGCAGGCATTTTGGAGCGGATGAGGGCGTTCCATGTGGTCTTCGGGGCCCGGGCTTGTCATGTGGATCCGCGCGGCTCCATCGACAACATCGACTTCTCGGAGAAACCCTTCCTTGGGAGCCTGCGACCGCGCGGTCCCGCCTCGCCTGAAGCCCAGGTTGCGGAAATGCACCAGGCTTTGGAGGAGGAGGATGAGGAAGGAGAAGAGCGCCAGGTGTATGAAAACCAGGCCGATGACGAGCTTGGAGGAGGCGCAGGAACGCGAGTTGGAGGCGATGGCATCATCGTCAGGGCTCTGGTAAGCCGACAGATTCTGCATGGATGGGTTTGAGGAGTTTTTGACTTGGAGATACAGAAGGTTGAGGCGACTTGGGAGAAGCCTTTCCACGCTGCAGTGGACTCCTGCTGCAATAGAAACTGCTGCGGCAGGAAATGGGTGGAAGCGACCTGTACGTCGATCCGTCGGGAGCTTGGGCATGCAGTCAAAGTCTTCCTTGCAAGCAAACATTCTGCTTCGGGGATGGCGGGTGCTGAACTTCGGAACGAAGGGTTCGTCTTCCTATGCAGTTTGGGGATCAAGTCTTTTTGGTTTGGTACAGTGTTCTTCCAAACGACTGTTGGGCAGGGATTTCTTGGATGCCAGGAGAGGAACATTTGTGTATAGACCGAAGCCAACAGGGGGAGCAAAAGAAGTGTGCGCGAGAGAAGTTTGTGGAGATTTTCGTCAGGGTGCTGTAGAACCAGCCCCTCTACATGCTGTCGGTGATCATGCACTGTTGGCTCGGCGACGAACCTTAGCTCAACCCGCTCAGCAGTTTCAGCTCAAGGTGATCGTTCTCGAGATGTTTGCGGTCGGAGCTCGAGCGAAGGGCCAACCGCTCTATCGGAGGATGGCAGCTCGCAAAGCGCGCTTCATGGCACTTTTGGGGTGGGGCCTGTTGCTCTCGCTTATGGGTGCCGTCTCCTCGGTACCTTCCTTTTCCGGTGCCATCAGCGGACACGGTGGGCAAGTGGGAGGAGCAGGCTGCGGCGATGGTAGCCCGTGGAGGCTACCTGCGAAGCTTTCTCACGGCGTGAACAAGAAATTCGCGACCGATCTTCGCAACAAGCTGGTCTTCGAGTTGAGTGAGTGCTAACTGCATGTGTGGGAATGCGGACGCTGAAGCGCACTCCCCCCCACATGGCAGAGTCGCAGATGGCGCAGGCAGCGCAGGCTGCCGTGAGCGAGGATCGGGAGAAAATGATCAAAAGGATTCGCCAACTTCTTGGACCTCGCGGAGGACTTCCTGGGGACTCAACTTGCCGCTCTACTAAATGTGGAAATCAAGGCCGACGACTCGGTGGCGGAAATCGCAAAGAAAGTGCTCCCTGGAGCTCCGAAAGTCTTGGTGCCCACACCTTCAGTGAAGCCTGCGAGTTCCTGGACATGTACCACTCGAGGACTCCGGTAGAGACGCCGTGGCGCAACGGCATTGTCGAAAGAGCTGGAGGCACGGTCTTGAAGGCACCTTGTGATGGAGTTTTCGGCGGGTGGGCATGCCGACGACATCAACGACAGCGGTTTTAGCCCCTCGCAAAGAGTGCCACGGAAACTTGGTGACGTTTTGGGATTGCGGGGTCGTCTGGCTCAGCGCGGCCGTAAACCTCGAGAATTTAGCTTTGAACGGCAAGTGGCCATGCGTGAGGCTGCGAAAGTCGCGATGGTGAGACTACAGCCGCTCCTTGCGTCGCTCCCTGTTGGCCAGAGGCCGGGTACCAAATCCAGAGCAACTGGATCCTGGCGAGGTTGTTTACTTTTCAAGGAAGCAGAAGGTGTCCAAAGGAAAGGTGCCAGGCTGGTCACGGGAAGCGTACTTCCGGTGACAAACCCTTGTGGAGACACCCGTTCCCAGAGCAGATCTTGACTGGAAGATGGCGTGGCCCCAGCTTGGTTTTGATCTGTGTTGCTACCTTGTGACGTACAAGGGGTGAGTGACAAAAGTCGGGCCGCGCACATCCTCTTCGTGAAGTCGCACATCCGGTGGCGCACCTTTTCCCCCCAAAAGAAGAAGGAGGAGAACCGCACTCAGAGGAAGGGGTACGAGAGCCTCCTCCGCCAGAGCCTGGGGAAGGCGTCCTGGTGGTGCCTGTTCCGGTGACTACATCTTCCGCGGGCCATGTGGGTCTAGGAGAACTTCGCTCCACTCAACTAGGTGGCCACAGGACGCGTCCAGAGCTCGCACCGCCGCAGAGACATCGGGGCCTCAGGCCGGAAGGTTGGAAACCATTCAGTGGGCAAGAAGCAACCCAGGGTGCGCAATCGAGCGGCCCAGCCAGGTGTACTTCAGTTCGAAGACAGGACGATTAATGATTAATGTCATGACGGCGGTTGTTAAGTCGCAACACCCGCTGAAACAGCTCGTGCAAGATGTGGGTTAAGACATTAAGAATGGGAGCTGGTTCGAGCCCCCAAATGGGTCTTGGGCAGGGCACTGGCCAACTCCTTCAGAGGATACCTCTGGACGCCACGGAGTTCGAGGTCTTCTTGGCTAACGTCGGAAAGGAGATGACCTGCTCGAAGATGTGTGAAGAAGAGAGAAAGCTCTACCAGGCGGCTGCGCTGGAACAGTGGGAGAAAGAGGTGCAGAACCCCGCCCCGGACCCCCTTCACGATGGAGCAGTCGAGCAGCATCCGCTCTGAGATCAAGGCCGGAGCGAAGCACACCCTGCCCACTCCACGATTCTTCGCACTGACTGACAAAATGCTCCTTTGCGAACCGCTGGGAGTGATTTGCCAGTCAGGCGAATGTGCGTCTAGTCGTGCCAGGCTTCCACGACAGGGCACTGTTGGAAGGTCATCTAAGAACGGATGCACCTACAGCTAGTAGGTTGGCTTTGCACTTTCTTCTGACCATCAGTGCTTCTAAGCCAAGCTGGCCTATGATGAGCGGCGACGTTCGTGCCGTGTTTCTCAAAAGAGATCCGTGCGTCACGCGTCTGCTTTTGATGGATCAGCCGAACCGGAAGTGCCGGTGTTCAGGCCGGGGATCCTGTTCAAAGGTGTTCGGTCTCGCGGATGCTCCTAGGGCCTGGCATGAGTGGCTACTGCGGACACTGCGCGCCAGAGGTTGGGCTCCTTCCAACATAGACAGTGGACTCTTCTACAAATGGAGCCCGGTAGGAGTTCTGGAAGGCGTCATGCTGATGCACGTGGACGTTACCGGAAACGAGGAGGCCATCAAGAGCTTCCACGAGATCGGGGCCGAGCTGGGTTTCGGGCCCATGGGGAGGTCAATGTGAATATGGTCGAGTACCACCGAAACCTCCAGATACCGGTTGTTTCTAGATTCTAGAAGGTCCCGCCAGGACTTGTCGAGAAGCTTGAACGCGAAGGAGCGACGCGACCTTCCAGCCCGAAGCGGTGCTCTTCAGTGGCTTGTCACGCAGCTAAGGCTAAGGTTCGACGTCGCGTTCCGTGTCTGCGAGGTGCAGATCGCCAAACCAACGGTTGCGACGCTGCTGAAAGCTTGCAACCTGGCGAGACACCTGCCTTCGTTCTCACCTTCCGGAACACCAATTGGCATGAAGGTGGGCTGGTAGTGATGCAGCCTTGAGAAACATCAACTCCGACGGGAGTGGTGGAGACCCAAAGACATTTTCCCAGAGCTGCTACTCAGTCCTCTTGGTGGACCAAGTTGGTTGAGGGAAGCGTGACACCTTCAACATGTTGGACTTCAGGTCCCGCCAACTCCAGCGAGTCTGCTCGGCGTAGAAGAAACACTAGATGCAGCAGAACTCGTTAGATGTGTGGTTGCCGAAACCCGGGGCACCGACATCATCAAGCCTGGAGGCCAGTTTGCGTGTGCTCCATATCCTTGACTGTCATGACAGATGCCAAGGATACTTACGATAGTCTCGAAGGACACAGGTTTCGGGATTAGCCCTCTTCAGGCAGCTTCTTCGGAGACCGCAAACGTGTATCCGATGGACGGACACTGCCAACATGTTCGCCGCCGCCGGCACGAAAGCAATGGGTTGTAGCAATTTGAAGAAGGTGATCTGCAATGGTTCGTGGTCATTCGAGTGCAACGCCGAGTTTGGGAGGCAGAAAGTGAAGTCCCGTAAGACTACTTCGTCACCTTCGACCCGTGAAGCTGAGGCAGTTCGTAGAGAACTTCGGCTCTCAGCCTGGTTGGCACCTGGTACGGAAAGCTCCTAAGCAAGTTTGTGTACAGGTCGCCAAAAGGGCCAAGTCCTACAGCCGCGCAGGTCCTCACAGGATTTCCCATATCAAGCTACCGTAGGGAAGTTCCTGCTCGATAGCTATCGAAGTGACGGAAAGTGCTTGAGAAGGACGAGTGCGTCTGAACTTTTGGCGACATCCTACTCCAAGATAACTCTGGCTGCCGAACTTTTGGTTGGCTTGTTTAGGCAGAATGTCGAGTGTCCAAGCGACAAATATTATTAAATTGTTGTGCAAGCATGGTTTGCTTATCGCTTGGGGTTTGCTTATCGCTTGGAGATCCATGTGATCCTTCGACTGTGGCTTACACGGCCCTTGAGCTCTTTGGCAGTCGGTGCTAAAGGAGCTGGTGCAGATTTAGGGTGTGCTTGGGCTTGCGAGAAGTAAACCCGATCCTCCTAGCTTTCACGTTGTCTACATAAACCCTTCTGGGCTGAAACTTCTGCCCAGGACCTGATGATCCAACAAACTTGGCCAATTTTTGATGATGACGATTCCGGCGAAGTTTCTGCGACGGTGCGCAAATGTTGAGTGCCCTTGCTTGCCTGTCGCATGCCTGGTAATTTGAACAACTTCTTCGAGGAGCTCACGAATGTGGGCAATTGGTTTTCTATCTCAGCTCTCCAAGGCTGCGCCTGTGTGTGTGTGAGTTGATGATACGAGCTGTGTCAAACATGCTTGTCAGTCTTCGAGGCAAGAAGGCAGCAGCCCTCATCAAGAAGTATGATGTTTCTGGTGATGGGGAAATTGGGCCTCGGGACACGCACTGCTTGTAAACGCAGTGTGCAAGACTTCGATGCTTGAGTTTAGGTTTGCGTGCTGACACTGTGAAGAGGAATTCGAGAAACTGGTGAACGATCCCAGCATTCCGGGCTCCTTGTCGGTGATCCTCAGGCATGGCACGGGAGCCGTGGAAACTTCGGAAGCGTCCGCGTCGATTTCTTCGCAGGAAGTACGCGAAACGACTGGCGGAGATCGCCGGCGATGTCGGTGAAGCTCGTTTGAGAGATGATGTGGCACGTAGTGTTGCCAACTATGTCAAATTGGTGGCTGGGCTAAAAATCGAATCGGAAACCCAGGGTCCAGGGACTGTCAGCCGATTGCTTCGAGCTGGCAGCTGGCAGGTGTGTGCAAAGAACATGACGAAAGTGGATTGGATTTCCGACCGGCTTGGGAATGGAAGTGTTCCGCTGGATTTCACCGGGACTGTGTTCGTTGAGAGACTTGAACGCAGAGTGAGAGTGGACTTCAGCTTTTCTTGACCGTCTCAGCGTTGTTGTCAAACGCTGTGGCAATGAGCTCTGGTCTTTGCAAAGAATTCTGAGGATGTGCCTCTCCAGCAAAGATCCCAATGCAGCCGTGTTCACTAGCCTGGCACTTGGCCAAAGGGACGAGGGCCACCGGCGAGTCCCTACCGGCAGGTGCCGACACCGGCCTCTTGTTGACCACAGATGCTTGGCCAAGAAGCGCCTTCTGATTCTTTTTTCACGTTCCTGTCAGATTCGATCTTCTGGCTGAGGAAGTGTACAAACTTCACCCTGAGGCGAAGTTTTCACAGAAAGTTATTTGCACGCTCAGCTCAGTCCATCCGATTTTGGCAAAGGCGATGCTCAGCACCATCGACTTGCTGGGCAACTCGTCGTGGTGGCAATCTCAAGGCCACGTAGTTGCAGCAGAATGCCGCAGATGCTCCTTCGTGTCCATGCAAAGGCTACGACCTGAAGGACCAGCCAGAGTGCATCAAGATGGCGACTTCCTGGATCACTCAGGAGAAACATCTGGCTCCAAGCATCTCACAAAGGGCCCTGTGTTGGAAATGTTTTCTTCTGCACAGGTTCAAAAGACCGCGATGACGCAGGGTGGCTCCAGCTTGCTCTCTTTGCTCGATGGGAGCACACGCAGCACGCTGGACAGCACGCTGGAGCAGGACTGGAAAAACTCTTCCGCCTTGCTCCGCTCCTTCGTTGCACTGCGAGGAACTGGAGCTGCTCGAAGCGATGCCCCAAGCAGCTTTCATTATGGCGGAGGACGGGCCGTGTGTGCGGTGATCTGATCCCTGAGTGCCGTTTTACACGATGTAGATGTTGGTCAACGCGGGCATGTTCGACTCAGTGTTCTTCAACGGCGAGTCATATGAACAAGATTTCAGCTTGTGGCTTTTGCTGAGGCCTGCCCGGTTCCGACTTGGATTTGGAACCACGAGTGCAACACAATGTCACCCAACTTTGTGTCGTGTCTCACCGCTTTGGAGCGGTCCACAATGCCACAATGCCAGGCAGGGGTCGTCGGTTTAGCTTCGCGCAACGACTCTCGGCTGTGCTTCTTTGCACAGTGTATGCCAAAAGAACCCAAGCAGCCCAATCAAACCCCAGCAAACTATGATTGCACCTGATCCAGCGCAAAGTGACATGGTGGCCTCAAGCCTTGTTACCAATGCACATCCTTGCATGGGCTGTCTCTTCGTGAGGAGAGTGCACGGCTTTACCGCCTGGAGCGACTGCAGGTCTGTGGCCGTGTCGAGAAGACACCCGTTTTCGTAACCTTCCGCAGGCACGCCAGCGCAGGCGGAACGAGCTCTTCTCCTCGCAGACCTCGCAGCTTCTCCTGAAGCGACTCCTGGGCGGAGTGTGTCTTGGCGGCGAGTTTAAAGCGGCTTCGCTGCGCTGCAACGCTGTGCTGAGGTCGGCATCCGATGTTGGAAACCAGGACGCCGACCGCTCGTGCAACGAAGTGTAGTCTCTCTGCTCCTTGCCAGGACAAGGCAAGATCAGCTGCGCAAGGCACGGCACGTTGACGCTCTCGCCTGTCACTGTATTCGCTTCTGATAGGAGGAGTCGTGGCAGTTCCCGAGACGCTGGAGTTTGCTGCCTTCTTGCGCAGCAACGCATCAGCCAGGGCGAAGGAGCTACAGTATCCTAGCTTGCATCCATGACATTTCGCACGTGCATGCCCGTGGCGTCAGTGCTCAAGTCTGCAAGAGTGCGACGGCTGAGGCATTACTCTTTTGACTATGCGTCTGAGTCGAGCAACTCCATTGATGATTTCGCATCCAAGATTCAAGCCATGATCAAGAAGGCTGCTCTGGAGTATGCTTCATGCCGTGCTCTCAGAAAACCGCACAGGTTGAGAGCTTCATCCAGCTCATGGAAAAGTATGCTACGCCTAAGGCCACGTCTCCGCACACATGAAGGATGTGTCTGCTCTTGTCTCCTCATGACAGCAGGGCATCAACGACTTAGAGGCCAAAGTGGAAGATTTCCTCACCAAAGCCGTCGAGGACACGGTTTGCCAAGGCTCTTTCGCACGCCCTATGCGAGCTGCGGAGCTGCGGCTCCCGGTTCAAGAGAAGAACGCGTGCTTTGAGAGAGCCTTGAGCTTCGAACATCTGCTCAAGGCTACGTAGAAGATTTTCTCCTGTGCCTCTCTTCGACGGCATTTTGCCGTTAGCCATCGCGATGTGACGAAATGAATTTCCCTGTGCCCTGCAGTCAAGATGCTTTCTCACGGGCTACAGGAAGAATTTCAGTGCATCCGTGCCGTTGCCGAGCGCTGCGACCAGTGCTTGTCCATTGATTGACCTTGTGCGCTGAACATCCCCATACTTGAACGGGCCTAAACCCTTTGACCGCTTTCTGGTACCCAGGACGTGCGCAAGACAGTGGAGTCCAAGCTTGTGGGCCTTATCAACAAGCTGGGCCTCGGCATTGCTGAGTCTTGCGGATTTCTTTAGCGAGCTGGCTTGTTGCCTCGATCGTCTGACCTTCTCTCGCACTTGTCTAAGATTTGCCGTCAAAGCAGACCGGATGCTCACAAGAATCAGTGCATTTTGGTGATGTATATTGCACTCGAGCGTCTCGCTGGACCGCGCCGGACTCCGAAACGGGTGGCTTTCTGGGTCGAGAAGCTCTTCATCATGGGGCAGCATGGGCCGCCTTCTGCGCAGTTCTGCTTTGGTCGGTACGATAGAAAAATGTCACCTTGCTTCATGTGTCCACGTCGTTTCTTTGTCTATTTCACTCGGAGTCCGTCGTGGCGTGTTGTACATTTTCGACTTGCCCGCGGTGGCCGTGTCCACCGGGAAGGCCGGCACAACTTTGGCACTTGCGAACTTGATGAATAGCCTCTCGCCGCAGTGCCGTCTGTGCTTGTCCGCCTGCCGAACTGTTGAGGCGTGCATGATTCGGCTGCGACTCATGTTTGTTCCTCCACACATCGTGCACCCGGCGCAGTCCGATGTGCATTCTGGCACGGGACTCCTGTTACCGGGTGCCATTGCCAATCGTTCTCCCGCGGTGGTTTCGGAGGTGTTGGGTTTGGACTGGAAGAGGTGTTCTTTTCTGCGCTTGCGACATCATGATATTGATGTGAAGTGCGGTCGTGGCTGTCGAGCTTCGCAAAGTTTCTGTGCCCTGCAGCGTGCTCAAGATGTTGCACGGCTCAACTTGGCTTCAGCTTTTGCTTAGGTCCGCCCCCCAGCTGGAGTCGGCCATCCACTCGGCTGCGCACAATGCTGGGCAGCGACTGGGAACCATGTTCGATGCTCAGACAGTCCGGAACCACACAGATTCCAGATCTTTCGAACTTTTCGTCTGCAGGATCGGTGATGTGATTTCAACCCCACTGGCTCAGTCCCTGGAGAAGCCACTGGAGGCGCTCACAGGCTTAGCTTCTTTCCGTGTTTGTGTATGCATCCTGAGCCATGCAGCAGGAGATTCTGGCTGAAGCCGTTGGCAGCAACACCACCGCAGCCAAGGCATGTGAGCGGATGAACACGCTGTCGTCCCTGCGTTTTGCTGCGCCAGATCGGGCAGTATATGAGCGATGCCTTGGGCGGGGAGATCTCCAATCTTACCGCTTCGGCTCTCGGAGACCAGATTGGTCAAACACTCAGCAGATGAACAGTTGTCATGTGTGGTGACGGAGTCGTGTTCGAAGTGTGCGGGGGTTGTGTATGTTTCCGCTCTGTTCAAGCGATTCGAGAGTAGCCGGCTCGCAGACCTTGCAAGCGCGTCTGGCAGCCCACGACAGCGTTTGCGAAAACACGTTCAGTGCTCGAGTTTCAGCTGGAGCTGTTCCTCTTGTGAGCCTCCTGACTGTGCCTGATTGAACGCAGGCCTTGAGCCTCAAGCGACTGTGTGTGAGACAGTGAACTCTTGGGCGGGATAGCGATTAGTTGCCAGCTGAGCACTCTGTCGTGTCACGGTCGCGGTGGGGGTGGTCGTCGTCGCGGTGGTCGTGGTAGTCGCAGCGGTCGTTGTGGCCGTGGCCGTCCGTGGTCGCGGCTCTGGTCGTGACCCCATGGCCGAACTACTCATAATTACTCGTCCCGGTCCTGACTATTTCCCCGACACCTCGTGAGTGCGAGTGATGTGCGATCATGGATGGTCTTGATGAAAGCTGCTACCACGCACTCCGAGGGCAAGGAAATCTGCAAACGGTTTGTCTTGCGCGGGTGCTTCTTGAGCAACTGCCACTAGCACGCCCGATCCATTTGCCGTCTGGTAAAACCTGGGGCCAGAAGCACACCGGTGCCAGGCACAACAAAACCCTGCATTGACTATTGCCGAGGTCTCCTGTACCATCCCGACTTGGATGTGTCCGGATACCGTCCAGTCCTCCACACCGTACCTCGCAGATCTTCTTGTTGTGGACCGTCCCGATCCTGACCGAGCTTCGGTTTTTGCCGACGCGGAAAGCACTGGCTCGAGGTAACTACCTGTGGTGTGCTCAATCAAACTCTCCCTGAGTCTCAACCCGAAACCTGAAATTCAAGGTCTCCATCTCCAAGCCTTGTGTAATTCTGACAAGGTCAGACAAGTTGGATTTTTTACTGGGCAGCCAGAAGCTGTTTTTCCTGACCCGAAATGTAAATTCATTCACGCTGACCCCATCGCTGACAGCCTCCTTGGCCGAATCCTGTAGCGTGCTACAGCCGCTGCATTGGGGAGGCTGGCGCTTCCCTGCACAGGATCGGTGTGCGGGCCCAGCGATATTGGCAGAAGCCAACACATATTATTGTGGCTGTGGATGGTGGCTGCGAGATCCTGCGCCTACTCGGTTTCCTGCGGTGGCAGGTGTTCCTTTCTGCGGGACGTGACATTGCGCCAAGGATGGAGACAAGGTGGTGATTGAATCCTCCGCGCGCAAGTCTGCGGCAGAGGACAACGGCAAGTGGTCTGAGTCTGAGATGACAGACGATGATCGGCCTGTCCAGACGAAGGTTTCTGCGATGAGAAGCGAACCATGGAGGGTTCTTGCAGCGTATGCAGCTGCTGATATGCGGAAGCACTTGGTGGAGCCGGTGCGGTCAGTGTCTTCGTTTCCTCTCGCGACCACCCGTCTACCTCGGGCAGGCGAAAGTTGTCGCCTCGCAAAGACCTGTGTGTTTTAGTCGTGGGTGTTGGGGCTCCATACATTCTCGGGCAGCGGTGTTGGGGCCGCGGTCCTTCGCGCTTTGCGGCGTGAAAAGTAGTGGTTGCCCCTCTTTCGGGCGGCTCCGGCGGTGCAAGTTCTCATGAGCATAGGGTTTCGCATGCTGAGTGATGAGTCTTTCGTTCGTGCCGCAGGGAGGGACCTCTCGAGACTGTGAGCAGAAGCTGCGGTAGAAAAGAAAGGGCGCTGTGAGCCTTTCGCTTCCTAGTGGCTTGTGTGTGCCACTTTCATGGTAGCGTGAGCACTGGCGAGGGCCCGGGCCACGAAGTCTGCTCGACAAGGCGAAGCCGATTCGGGAGACCCTCTTTTACACGATTCTCCGCTTCAAGGGTGCTGGTGTTGGTTGGAGTTTGCTAGGCAGGCCGGCAAGAAGGAGCTTTCGGGCATCACATGGCCCACTCTTGTGAGGTTCCGAGCTGGGATGGCAGTCCTAACACGTTTGAGCGCTTCGCCACCGATTGCCGGTGGTACAGTTTTTCCTTGAAACAGAGTGAGCGGCACCTTGCCGCACCGAGAGTGTGGCACAAGCTGTCCGGGAGTGCCAAGTCTGTGGTTCGCAACCTGAATCCTGAGCAATATGCTACAGCGAATGGGCTGGATAAGCTCTTGGAAGTGCTGCGAGGCTCGCCGCTGCAGCGCCTGCCGGTGCCTGATACGTTTCAGAGGCTGGAGCGGTGGTCTAATCTTCATCGCCGCCAAGGCGAGACGGTGCCTCAGCTGCTGGTGCGTGAGGAGGAACTCTTTGTGGAGCTTCAGCAGTCTCTTCAAAGAGCCCGTCAGAACCCCAAGGAAAATGCCTTTGGGATGTCTCCTGGCACCTCAGCAAGGTTCCTGGAGACGATGAAGATGACGAGGACGGGGGCCGTAGAAGGAAGAGAAGAAAGAAACGACGCCAAAGGGCAGCCCTTCTGCTCCTAAGGGGTCATCTCCTACGTCATCGACGCGTTCCAAGACGGCGGCTTCGGCGACCACGATGCCTGGCTATTTTGAAGATGAGTTGAGGGGCTATCGCCTACTCAAGGCGTGTGCCCTCCAGAGCTCTGAACGCCAACAGGTGCTGACCTTGACCCGCAACAGCACTAAGTTTGCGACTGTGAGGCAGGCCTTGCGAACTATGTTTGATGATGGGTGGCCCGACCACCAGCGAAGATCCCGGCCGACGGCCTGGTGGGCCGAGCACGACGACGCCTTGTATAATGACGGCTGGAGCTGGGACGAGTTCTACGAGGAGGCCGAGCCCTATTGGCAAGATGAACCTCAGGAGTGGTACCCTGAGGCTTCTGAGGACTGGGCCTACTGCAACGAGGACTATGCCGAGCCGGCGGACGAGAACTCCGAGGCCCCTCTGGACGAGAACAAAAAGTAGCTCATGGAAGAGGAAGCCGAGGCGTTTGCCATCGCCGAGGAGGCCACGAAGACCCTACAACAGGCACGAGAAGCAGTGCAGAAGGCGAGGCAAGCCAGAGGCTACTTTCCTTTGGGTGGCAAAGGCTCTCCAAGCTCCTCTGCCAAGCGCCCGTCGTCTGGAAAAGGCCGTGGATTCCGACCTCCTGGAAAAGGTGCCCCTGGAGTTTGCACTGCCTGTGGCCGCCCTGGGCATCGCTACTACGAGTGCCCTTCGAGATCGAAAGGAAAGGGCTTCTCTGGGAAGCCATCCGGCAAGGGAGCAAAGGTTTCAAGGGCAAGGGCTCCGATGCCTATTCCTCCGACCTTGGCTATGCGACGGTGTTCTCCTTTGAGGTTGTTGAGAAGCAGGAAGACGAGAGCCAGAGCGACGTGGAGTGCTCTTCCTTTGTGCTCTCGTGTGACGAAGCCGTCCCGAGCAAGGTTCGGGCCAGCGAGGTGATCGTGGATACCGGCGCCACGGAGTCTGCTTGTGGCATCGAGACTATGGAGCGGTTCTTAGAGGCGACCAAGTTCAGATACCAGGTGCTGCTGGAGGATCGACCTGTGTTCCGGTTCGGGAACGGGCGAACTATGCAGGCGACCTCCCGCATGGACATCATCATGGCCGCCCTCGGCACGTTGTCTGTGTATGTCCTGGACGACGAGACTGCTCAGCAGACTCCCCTGCTACTTGGCGGCCGAGCTTTGCGAGAGATCCAGGCAGTGGTCAACTACGGCGACCACACCCTGATGTTCCAGAAGCGCACCGGTGAGCTACGAGTTCTTCCTGTGAGCACGACGCCCGGCGGTCACCTCCTGGTGGACTTGGCCTCCACCAGCAAGCCCCTTGGTTCCGTGAAGTCCTACTTAGCAGAGCGGTTTGGCATAGAGGTTCCCGAGGACCTGGAGACCTTGAAGAATGTGCTTTCGGTGTCGGGTTTCTCCGAGGAAGCCCGTCGTGGTCGAGGCCCGGTGATACCGGGCACCGAGGATGACAATGCGCCTCCTCCTCTGGGACAAGCCTTGCAGCTCTCCTATGTCGGTCCGGAAAAGGAGTTGTTTGTGATGTCTGTCGCAGAGCATGAACACCACAGTGATGAGTCAGAGAGCCGTTGTGAATGTCATGACTTCCATGCTTCATGTCAGACTGCGTACCAGTGCTGCGAGTGGTGTCTGCCTGTGCTTCCGACTTCTCTGACGGTAGCTACATCTTCTGAGATCCCAGGGAGCTTGAACATTGCTGAAAATGTCCGTGACTTGAGGTTCAAGCTTTCAGCCCTTCAACGTCGTCAGCATGAGCGGCACCATCCTTCCTTCCCCCGAGGACGATCCGCGATGGGACGGCTGGCCGTGCAAGGGCAGCCACACTCCGGGGCGCTTTCGCAGCAATCAGTTCGCCAACTGGCGGACGTGCACCGGGTGTGCTCTCCGCCTGGAGTACCAACCACGAGGACCTCACACCGGGACGTATCGTCAGGCGGGTCCCTCCAGGGTGGTTCTGGCAACGGCGATCAGCGAACTTCGAATGGAGATGGATGCCATTGCGGTGACGGAGAAGCTGGTGAACGACAAGTGCATGGAAGTGACCGGCCGCCTGCGACAGCAGGGGCACAACGTGATGATCCGGGAGCCCATGGAGAAGCCGAATGCCGAGCCCGACGTCGACGACTACCACAAGGACACGACCGACCCCAAGGACGTCACCTCCGGCTACTACCAGAACACCGGCGAAGGAGAATGCAGTGATCAAGTGCGAAGGCTTCTGCGGTGAAGGAGCCCAAGGATTTGCTGAAGGAGGGCACGGCAGCCCTTGCGAACGAGGAGGTGAAGACCCCGGTTCACCTATCCAGCCCTGTTGGAGAAGAGGGTGGAGGCCCAGAGGGAGAAGTTGATCGAGGAGGCAGGCCTTCGGGGGCCTGATGGAGACCGAGGGACAATGGTCGGACGACGAGGCGACTGTGATCAACCACGACCCAGCAGCACCCTCGGAGCCCTCTGGAAGAGACTAACGGCTCTGCGGAGCCGGGTGGGTCTGCGACACGGGGAAAACCACGACACGCACTACGAGCACAACGTTGCGTCTGGCACTGAGGATCGTGACGATTCCAAGGTGCCCACGGTGAGTCGAGAAAGGCCTATCACCTCGACTCTGAAGCGCGCCCTGGCAAAGGGGAGCGCTCTTTTGCTTGGGTCCATCCTTGCAGATGCTGTGGCCTTGACTTTGTCGACTGGGGCTGCAGCTGATGTTGTACAGTATGGTGGGCCCCCTTCCTTGAGCCACTCTTTGGTTGCTTGTGGCTACCAATCCCTCTTCTATAAGCCCGAGGAGTTCCAGAAGTTTGAGAACGAGACGATGAATGCCAACGGCGCGGTGATCTGGACCTCTCCTCCTATGAGGGCGTATCTGCAGCGGACCTTCCAACGGGAAACGTAACGGCTGCCCCGAACCAGGTTCGCAATCATGAGCGAGAGCGGAAGGAGTTGCACAAGATTGCTGGCTGCCTGGCCAGGACCATACAGTCTGGCAGTGACGTGGTCCTGGAGATGCCAGCCCGACTTCATCAGTGCTGGCAGGACGTGGCCTACTTGAAGGGCCTCCGAGCACGGCGTGATGGTCTATGACTTCAAGATCCAGGGCTGCGCCTTCGGCATGACGTGCAATGGTGTTCCTGTGCGCAAGCTTTGGAGGATCATCACCACCTCGGAGGCCATTCGCATTGGTCTTGAGAGAGGATGCCCTGGACACCCCGACCACGTCGAGGACCATGGTGGCTGCTCTATGTGCTCCGAGCCCCGATGGTACCCCGAGAAGCTTCAGAAGCGTATCGTGGATGCCATCATTTGGACTCTGTCTTCGAAGCACCAGACAAGGTCGATGGCGCATGATGTGGAAACTGAGCTCCTGGAGCAGCAGTGGTTTTCTCATGGCTGAGAACTATGCCCTTTCTCGACAACGCTTTCCGGCTGAGGCGCCCACGGGTCGTAAACTAGAAGAAGTTAGACAACTACTGCTACGCCTTCATAGGTCCTCAGGTCACACCTCATTTACTGCAATTTCGAAGCTGTTGGCGCGAAGGGGAGCACCTAGTTGGGCTGTGGAGTTTGCCAAGTCGGTGGAATGCCCGGCTTGCATTGAATCCAGGAGGCCTCATCCGAATCCTCCTTCCTCTACTGAAGGTCCACCGTCCTTGTGCGAGGTCGTGGGCACCGACGTCTTTGAATATTCCTTCAAGAATGAGGAAGGTAAGATCCGCAAGCTCAAGGCATGCATCTGGGTTGATCGCGCATCACGATTCTGCATGGTTAGCGGCCTCAAGATTTATGACGAGGCGTCGGAGCCAACGACCTCCGAAATCATTCGTGTTTTTCTTCGTGACTGGATGATGACATGTCCGGCTCCCAGATGGCTGCTAGCAGACTCTGCGTTGTATTATACATCAGAAGAGTTGCGAGAGTTCTGCGGTAAAAGCGGAATTGGGTTGATGATCGCTCCTCCTGAAGCCCACTGGGTGATGAGTCATGAAGAGCAGCTGATTGGACGTCTGAAGGCCACGGTGGACAGGATGATCAAGGAGGACCCTGACCTGTCTGTGATCTCCATGTTCCACTATGCGTGTCACGCCCACAACAGCACCATCCAGCACCAATCTGGATATGCCCCTTTCCAGTGGGTTCGTGGAGCCATTCCTTCCGACATGGTTCCCGAAGGTGCCAACCCTAAGAATGAAAGCCTTTGATGAGGTGCTCAAGTTCCGAGAACAAGCCGCTGTTGCTTATCGTCGCTCTCAAGCAGCTGATCAAATGAGCAAGCTCAACAACGCAAGCAGCAGACCTCCACAGATCTTCGAGCCCGGGACCTTGGTGATGGTTTGGAGAGCTCGGCGCTCTGGCGGCAAAGGCGGTTGGCAAGGACCTGTTCGTGTCCTCCTTCGTGAAGGCTCCACCTACTGGTCGGCTTCCGGTGCTGCGTTGTTGAGGGCTCCCGTTTTGAAGAAACGACGGCGATTGCCAGTGGTGCTGCTGTTTATCGGATGTCGGTGACTTTGGAAACTTTGATGCGCGGCTTTCGTGGCAAGCAGTACGAAGATGTTACCGGGCAGATGCCTCCGAGAGCTGCTGTGGAAGACACTGCCCAAGGAAACGTCGCTGTTCCACCTCGTGTTCGTCGTGATGATGATTACTGGGAGGTTCAAGGTGAGTGGCTTGTGCGTTTTCATGTCAAGCCACGGCTGGCGATGTTGGTACCGTCGAAGATGAAGAACATCCCCATTGCGGAAGAGGATCTGTCTGGGGAGCGCGTCACACTGGTGCAGAGCGGTGGCAACGTGCAGGAGTTGAAAGACAACTTCAAGACTCACGAGAACCCTGCACGGTGTCTTCTTGACCGTTGGACAGGAGAGACCAGGTATCGCATCAAGCCCGATCATCCTGCTGTGCAAAGCGCTCGACCCCCAGGACAAGAAGCTTCGGCTGAACCTCGAGATCAACCGGAATCCTCTTCGCTTAAGCGACGGTCCCAAAGGCCTTCTCAACGTGAAGCACTACCAAAGAGCTCGAAGACAACAGCTAGCGAAGCGGCTAGACCCGCAGGACAAGAAGCTTCTGCTGAACGTCGAGATCAACCGGAATCCTCTCGTGGTCCTTTAGAAGATGATGTCTTAGTTCCTGGTCGTCTGGTTCCTGGCACACCAACACCAGGTACTCCAGTTCCAGGTACGCCTCGTGGTCTTCAAGAAGCCAGTGGGTCACAGGCAGGTCCACAGTGCGCGGTTCCAGGTTGCTCTCTTCCGGGTGGTCATCGTTTACCACATGTGGATGCTGGTGGCAACAAGTTCATGTATGACAAGCGCACTGAAGCCACCATCCCTGTCGAGGCCTCTGATGCTGAGACTTCCGTTGTCGAGGACAGTTCCGAGGAGGAGATGATCCCCGACCAGGACGCTGCGCAGGGCGAGAGTCGTGAACCTCGTTTGCCAGACCGAAAGAGAAAGTCTCCTCCTGAAGCTGAAGATCACATGGGTTATGTCTTCGAGATGGAGGTAACTCCCCATGATGTGGTCACCTTGGCTAACAAGCCTCGCCATCCCTCTATATGGCTGTCAAAGAAGCTTCAGGAGAAGGGCAAGGAGGTCAACTGGCGCAGCTTGTCGGAACTGGAAAAGAAGGCTTTCGACGAAGCGCAAAGCAAGGAGATCGCGAATGTCATTAAGAATGCCGCGGTCCGAAGCCTTATCGCTTCCGAGAAGGAGAAGCTTGATTGGCGGCGCGTAATGAAGATGAGGTGGGTGCTTACCTACAAGAGTGATGGACGGGCTAAGGCTCGTTTAGTCGTCCTTGGATTTCAAGCCCCGAACCTCGTTGAAACGCAAGCGTCATCACCTACGCTTTCGAAGCTTGGAAAACTTATCCTGTTGACTGTTGTTGCCAACAATCGCTGGATGCTCGAATCAGCAGATGTGGCATCAGCTTTTCTGCAGGCGATCCAGGACTTGGAGCAGGAAGAGCTGTTCGTGCAAGCACCTGCTGAACTTGGGGCGGCTTTCGGCGGCAGCGGCGCCGATGACCTGACCGTCCTCAAACTTCGGCGTGCCTTTTACGGACTTTGTCACGCCCCTCGTCGCTGGTTTGAGACCGTTTCCGAGACGCTGGTCAAGGCCGGGTGGCGGCAGCTCCAGTACGACAAGTGCCTCTTTGTGCTCTTGGACGCTTCAGGGCATTTGGTTGGCATTGCTGGCTGCCACGTCGATGACTTCATTCTTGGCGGCGATGACAAGAGCCAGGTTTTCTTGAAGGCGAAAGACAGTCTGAAACGGGCCTTCGAGTGGGGCAAGTGGGACGTTTCGTCTTTTGAGTTTGCTGGGTGTAATATCCAGCAGAAGCCTGATGGCACGATCTTCATGGACCAGAAGGTCTACTCTGAGAAGTGGATGGAGGAGATCCCCTTGAGCCCTTCTCGAGCAGCTCAGCCTCGAGCTAAAGCAACGGCCCAGGAGATCTCTGCAATCCGTGGTGCCTTGGGCACGCTCGCCTGGCGTGCAAGCCAGGTGAGTCCCCAGTTCCTGGCGGATGTTGGACTCATGTTGAGCGAAGTCCCAGTGGCGACGATCGATCTGATCCTCCGCCTCAACAAGATCATCCGGGAGGCCAAGCGGACTGCGGACCAGGTCCTGATCTTTCATCCTTTTGCACTGAGCTGGAAGGACCTGGCGGTGATCACATGGGCGGATGCGGCGCAGAACAACCGCGTGAACAAGGGAAGCACGATCGGCATGCTCTCGTGCATTGCTCCCCGCCAGATCTTGGATGGCGATCGGGTTCCTATGAACCTCGTCGCCTGGCGGAGCCAGAAAGCACCTCGCGAAGTGTTAGGCTCCAATGGGAGCGAAGTGCAAGCGATAACTATCGGTGAGGATCTCACTTTCCTCGTTCGAAGTGTGTGGGCAGGGATACATGGCATCTCCCCTGTCCGTGGACGGCAGGATGAGTTGATCCGTGACAACACGATCGGTGCTTTGGTCATGGATTCCCGTGGCATCTATGACGCCATGACCCGGAACACGAGTGCTCTCCACGGCCTTCGCAGCAGCAGAGCTGGCTACGAACTCACCATTGCGGTGAAACAGGCTATGTCGGCTGGCACCTGTCTTCGATGGGTGGCAGGAACAGAGCAGCTTGCAGATGCCCTTACCAAGGGCAAGGCCAAGAAGATCCTGTTGCAGTTGATGGGCGAGCAGCAGATGTGGTGGCTAGTCTACGACCCAGCTTTCACTGCAGGACGCCGGCTCACGAAACGTGAGCATGAGCGCCGTATCCGAGAAGTAGAGGCCAATTTTATCTTGTGTGTACAGCATTTTGCTGTAGAGAACATGTTTCCCTGGGCAGAAGAGGAGGATTTGATGGATCCGGATGGCGCATTATACGAAAGACTCAGGGGTTTTACTGGTGCAAGTTCTCATGAGCATAGGGTTTCGCATGCTGAGTGATGAGTCTTTCGTTCGTGCCGCAGGGAGGGACCTCTCGAGACTGTGAGCAGAAGCTGCGGTAGAAAAAAGAGGGCGCTGTGAGCCTTTCGCTTCCTAGTGGCTTGTGTGTGCCACTTTCAGGCGGCAAAGAGGCCCGCCTCATGGACATAAACCTCCGCAACTCCACTTCACCGATTACGGCCTTTTCGTCGGGTTTGGCTAAGGCCCAAAAACCGGGAAGCAGGATGCCCACTTCAGATCCCTGCCTTGTCGAATTCCTGATAATGCCCCGCCTCGCCAGGCGGCCCAACAAAGCACAGGCGTGCAGTGCTAGGCAGCCCGAGAGACCAAAGAGATCGTTTCACCTAAGCACAGAGAACATTCGCTAGAGGTGCCACAGTTCCACAGACACTGTGATTGTGGATCTTGTGGCCAAAAGTTTGAGAGACTACGTTGCACGGTGCGCTTTTGCATGTATTCCTGATCCGGATCATCTCTTTCAATGTGGTTGTGAGTTTCTTCAGGTGTCCACCGCGCAAGACGCTGCTGAGCTGCTAAGCAATGCCATGCTTGAGCCGGAGTTGTGAATGATTGGACTGGTTGGACGACAAAGCGAATCATCCTTGCCGGCGACAATGATGATGTTGAGAATGATGTCAAAGATGACCCGATCGTCGACTCGCGTCGCCATCACCTGTGCCACAGCAAGAAGGAAGATAAAGAGTAACCGTAACAGTAGTTTAGTCATGCGCCACCAATCGTGACAAGAGGTCCTTGTGTTACATGTGTTGCATACTTCAATTCAGGCCAAGCAAAGCCTCAGCTAAGGGGGGTGCAGACCACACTATGCCTGGAGTATGTTCAAGCACAAAGCAGCGTGAGCAGCCCGCTTGATGCACAGATCTGCTTTCACATACCGTACATTGGGATTTTCCCAGAATTTGTCCTGAAGCCATTGCCGGCGAGCTGAACTGACATTTTGCTGGATTCACGGACAAAAGGTATTCCACCTACATCGCGATGCAAAGATGTGCATATTGTACTCGATTTTGCCACAATGTATGTCCTGCCAGCCTCGAAGCCTGCAGCTGCCTCCGGAGGCTGCCGGAAGCCACACTTGCTTGCTGATCGCGAGTCTGAAACTGAAACCATTCCCACTTTTTGACGCTTCCTTCTCAGCGAAGTGTATCCCAGCCGTCTGAAAAGGGTAACGGAAACAGTTGTACAGGATCTTCCGCAATTTAGTCACAGTTAGTTAGTGCTATTTTGGCACAAACGTTCTGATATTATCCAAACCTTTGTCCAGTTGGAACGGACTGCCGACGAGCTGTCTCACTTGCCCCACATTGCCGAAAACGGGAGCATGGACCGTCGGATAAGCCTTCATCCGGCTTTTTCAAAATAACGACAGCTAAGATCAACAGCACTTTGTCGCCTCTGTTTGTGCCGGCTCAGGTGATGCGTTGGAAGGACTTCTCGACAAGGCGCTGGACAAAGCGTCGGATGTCGCAGGTGAAGGCCAACGCTCGCTGGCGGTCCATGGTTTCCTCTGAGCAGCATGCGTGGGAGGCTTGGACACATTGAAGGACAAGCTGAAAAGAAAGCTCACAAGCAAGGCCAGGACCGCCACCACCCAACAAATTTCGATTGCTGGTAGTAGTTTCGTTGCACAGGTCAGCCTTCTGTCCGTGGCTGCTTGGCAGACAAGCAAGTGAGGGTTGGAAAGCAGGACGTCAAAGCCCGAACACCCAGGATTCCGAGATAGATCGGTTGTTCAGCCAGCCGAAGCAAGTCATGCTGTACCAGGACTTGACAATCAAAACCTTTTGCTCTCGAAGCTGACTTCTCGGACAGGAGACCATTCAAGAAGAGGGTGTGACCGACACAATTTCTCATGCGTGGCAAGGTGAGCAAGTTGTTTGCAGCGCGTGACAGAGGCAGATCTTGCAAGTGCGAGGAATGGTGAATTTGCTGCGCACCTTCTCGAACCTTCTGCCCACCGCCGTCGATACTCTCAAAGATGCCAGAAGTGAGGTGTGGCAATCTGCGGTAGCAGGCTTTGGAGAAAGCTATGTTGAAAGCATGCCCAGAGGTGTCAAAACTCAGCTCTAACCTCGACTCCATTTTCTCGGTCTTCGAGGACAGATCGCTGGGATGGCTTTTGCCCAGAAGTCTTTCTCTGCTGGAGGAGAAAGGTCCTCACATCTTCAACACAGTCGCGGACCTTTGGGTGACAATCTGGGTCATCTATTTCGCGTGCCTGGTCTGAGAGTTTTCTGACGCAGTGCCTTCAGTGTTTATTGCAGAGCCTTTCGCAACAGAAGCTGCCATCATGTTGAACAGCTGGATGAGTTATGCCTTTGCAAATGACATCGAACTTCAGTTCTGATCAGATGCGAAGATGCTGCACGAAATCCAAACACACGGTTTTTGAATTTGAGGAACATGCGAAGGGGTGATATGATGCGTGTGTGCTGGACTTCTGCAGCTTGTCGATGAACATCCTGGGTGCATTGTGTAGACCAGCATGTACTAGTAGCAGTCGGAACTAGTGGAATATTTTGTCATGTACGGTGATTCTCAACTTTTCGGCTGAACACGCCGCAGTTGTTTGGTGTGCTGTTTCATGTTGCACGTGGCAAGGCTATCCAATCACCACAATGCTAGCAAGATGACAGTGGTAGATGACTCGGCTGCTGATAAAGGTTCATTCTTCCTTTCTGTGCATTGACGCTCTACTATGGCCTTTGGGCAAATGGCTGGTATGGGACCCAGAGTAAATTGATCCAGCATGTGCTCGCACTCAAGCGGCTATGTTGCTTTTGGTGTCGTGAGGTTTGGCGGTCCGAAGCCAATTGCGCAGGAAGCAGAGCCCCAGGCCTTCTGCAACATCCATGCTCAAGCTACGTATTGGTGCATTGGGAATAAGTTATTGCAGGGTGAGCAGACGTTGTGGGGGCGCTTGTCTCTCTTGTGCTCCAAATGCTGCAATTGCTGTTCCAACCTCAGCTTGAGAGCTTGCGCAGCTGGCACTTTCGTGCACTTGCAGCGTGCAAAGGCAGCAACTTCCACGACACTGAACTGTGTTTCTGGTCCATCATAATTTTCATGCAAGTCATCGCCTTCTCCTCAGAGCTTTGTTGCACGTGTGTCAGCATGTTGCTCCCGGTAATGAGATGGCGGCCACGATCAGACTTCTGCGAACTGTTTGATTTCTAAGGTGTTGGTGACGTTCCTGATCGCGGTCGTCATGGCCATCTTTGCAGGTGTCAAGGCAATGATCGTGGCAGGATGCGGCCAGGTCTATGTGCTGGAGGCGAGAATAGTGATAAGCATCACTACATCTACTCCAAGAGTCTCGTCTCGCAGGATCCTGACGTGTGTGAGAGTGCACTGACAACTCTCAGGACAAAATGGAGCAGCGACATGTTAGCCTTCAGCTACTTTAGCTGTTGTGAAATTGTGCAGGACTTTCCTCACCAAGCTGGACGTTGGCCACATCCTCTGAGATGTATTCTTGCAGTTCTCTCTGAGGTAGCATGCTTTGGGTCGTTGGACCAAGCAGGTTGTATATGTGAGAGCCGGCATTTCAACATTCCGGCCTCCTCAATGGACCGTTTGTGCCCTCTCACAGTGCTCGGGTCTGACTTTGATGCTGACTTAACCATCGCTGACCCTGCACACACTCCCCGTGACCGCTCCTCTCCTCCCGCCCACTGCTCCCAGAGGATTCACAAGAGCATGAAGTGGCTTCAGTGATTGCAGAGATTGCAGTCCTTGTTCTTAGGCAAAGAACACACCAACAAACTAACGCACTGATGGATTTCAGCAAAGAGAAGAGGCCAGGACAAGCAAAGAGGGCTAGGGTCGGGGTGCGCGGTGTCATGTCATGCAGAAACCAATGTTTGCTCTAGTCTTGCCAGCTCAGGGGCACAGTGACTTAATCCCTGATGAAAATATTCCCCTTGCCTGACTTTCAGGACATGAAAACATAACTTTTTCGGATGATTTCACAAGCGGAATCAGGTTCTATTGAAATGAGACCCCTACATTTCAGAGTTGACTGTCGGCATTGTTTTGGCTCGTAGGTTATCTTGCTTGTTGTAGCATCTTCGAGATTTCCGCATGTTCAACATGTTATCTCACGTCTCAGTTTCCACAGGTGGAGCCTTTCAAATTTCAGTTCGCAGACAGGCACCGGGTCAGTCACGCCCGGGTCGGGACAGCGCAGGGCGCGTACGGGAGCAGGACCGGCTGGGGCCCGGTCGGTAATGGGTCGGGAAGCGGACGTGGGGCCCGGGCACCGGCCAGCTGCCGACCCGTTACCGCCCGGAGTCGTCGATGCTCCCCGGCCGGCCTGAAAGCCAAGATGACGTCGACGACGGATTTTCAGGAACTAGCAATTCTTCCTACGTTATGATCTCAACTTGATTGTCTCACAACCGTCCAGTTGCACCTGGCAGAAGCACCAAATCCCAGTAATCCAAGTTGAGGCCCAGGTCAGTTACGACCAGTCCCGACTTTTTTCGTATCTCCAGACCCCAGACTGCCCTCCCCCAAGATCCACTTCATCTACAATTTGAGAGGAATCCTTAAAGATATCTTTAGCATTACATAGATGATTCACACACTAAGGAAGGGGGTAAAAAGCGCAACTAGAGCGTCATCGTCTCAAGTGTCATCGTCGCCTCCGCTCCTTGCGCTCTGCTCCGTTGGATTTTCTTCTTCTGTTTCGAGCAACCTCCAAACTAACAACCATGGAATGGATACCTTTCGTCCAGGTCCTTTTTTGTTCTAGTGATGCCTTCATTCGATGTGACCCTTCATCGCCCAAGCCGCTCTAAACATCGCCCCTGCCCTCCACGTTTCCCATCCGGACACATCCAGATACGAGTTTGTCTGGATTTGTGTCTCAGGCAACAGCACCATCTACAGCGACGAGGATATCCATGGTGTTTGCGATGAAAACCTCCTCCTCACCTGCGAGATGGTAACGGCTAAATTCACCAAGCAACTTGGTTCTCTATGTTCAGCGCAACAGAACAGGCTCTGAATTCAAGTTGGATGGGGGTAAGGTCGACCATTGCCACCACAGTTGGAAGCCCAGGCCAACATCCAGGCTCTAACTGGCCACCCTGTGAAGCCGAGGTCTTTAGCTTCCTGGCATCGATCTTCTCCTTGCAGATGTTGTTCGACGCAGCAACGCTGCATGAGCAGGCACGACCATTGCACAGTTTGAGCGGCAATATATCTCTGCTTTTTCATCTCCATTTAGGCAGTCTGGCGACGAAAGGCGGCTGCCAAGGCACGGCGTGTTTTGGAAGAGTGGTCCTTGTCGCCGATCCTGTGGTGCCAGGAAGGGAAGGAAGATTGAGTCGAGAAGGCCTTTCCAGGCCAAAGCAGAGAAAACGGTCGTTGTGCATAGCCGCCCTTCAGTGGCCATTGGGCCTTATTGGGCCTTGGGGCTTCGCCAAGCGGATCCAAGCCGTGTAAAATGCCTGCAGCTTGCGATTCGGGACCAAGACCTGTCCTCATCCTGCCCGATGCCTTGTCTGATTCATTCTGTTTGCCGGCTTGATAGTCTTTCGAAGTAGAAAGGACATAGGCATGTGAATCAGCAGATGATAGCGGCTTCAAGAACGGTTAGTTCCTTCTACGTACTCCAAATTGGAGTTCCAGTGCTTTCGCAGCCCTCTTGGACAACATGGTGCAGTCCTGGGAGACGTCAGGTTAAGGCCATGGCAACATATGACACTTGTAGCTCAGGTACTGAATCCCCATAGGACCTTACCTAGATCCCATAAAGTCTTGGGAGACATTGAGGTTTCTGGTTATGTTGCACTGACCTCGGGGCCGCTGGCACGCAAGTACAGCATAGCTACAAGAACAGCAGAAAGCACATAGTAAGGTTCATGACTGATGATGTCCCAGACACACCCCACGGAAAGACAGGGGATGAATTCCAGCTCCCCTCCCAGAGAGTTTTATCTGAGGTTGCAGGGAATACCTAGATATTTGCGGGCCTCATTCAGCAAAAGAGCTTGAAGAGCCGAATGACTCGCAGGTCGTGCTGCAGGCTTTATTTCGGCTGCAGTATGACAGTGTTTTGCGCCTGAGGGTGGCGCACTGCCATGGGCTGCGCCATGCCTGCCTGCATTCGTCAATGCTGAACTTGACATGTGAAGCACATCCACGCACCAGGCCACCAGTAGTTCTTGGCACGAGCCAAAAATTATACAGAGTCCGACCGCCTGCAACTCAGTCGCAGCTGCACTGTAGCGTTGATGAACCTGCTTGTCGGTTGCAAGTCTGCAGCTCGCTTTAGTTGACCGTCGATAGCAGTAGGCTGTGTCATTCGGTGTGTGTGTATATATGTATATATACATATATATATATACATATATATATATACACGCACACATATATATGTATATATATATATGCGCTCACCCCCCTGTGATCCATAGCCGCTTCCTTTGAGCGGAGTGGGTGATGGCGGTGGGGATATATTACAGGTTGCGAGAACATCGCCAGGCTCGAATTTCCCCAACATTTGTAAAGCCGGAACAGGCTCGAATTTCCCCACAATTTGTCGAGCCGGAAGCGCGAAAACATCCGCAGGCTTAGATTTACCCAAGATTCCCAATACCTCAGCAAATGTGGCCCCGCACCCCCATGAATGCCAGGATTTCGTGGAATTTTTGGCAAAGCAAAAACTAATTATAGCTATTGTAGATTCATAAAAGTGGGACACCATGTTGCTGGCATTAGTTGTTATTCTTTTTAAGAATTCTGTTGAGTCCTAGTACATGATGTGCGTGTGTTCATTTTGTCCGTATCATGTTCGTGTATGTGAAAATGCTGGAGCATGTTCCGCATTCCATGTATTCTTGAAATGTGTCTCTGCTGGGGTGCTTCAGAACGTTCTATGTAGACACTTTACAAAGACTTGTTCACACTTCCATCTTGCCTAGATAAAGTCGTCGAGTTCTTGTGTCTTTATTGAGGGAAAGGCTTGCTATACATGAAGAGCGCCTGCGCTTGACCAGGGATAAAGGACTTATCACATTACATATTCATAAACTAAACTAACGTTAATCTACCTCTGATTATGAAGTGAAGGAGTTCTTGTATTTCTTCTCACGGTGGGGACGGGGCTGTGTAGCTTTGTTTGCATCATTGAAACACAGAGGGTCCGCATACCGTCCAGCAGAAAACTGGACATGCTCCTTGATGACATATCGCAAGAAAGAAAAGCTGTGCTTGTTTCGTGCCGATTACATGTGCTACTCAAAAGTGTCTGTGCTGGGATGCTTCAGCACGTCTTGTGTAAACACGTTTGTTCAATTCTCCATCGTATTTAGATACTGTCGAGTTCCTGTTTATTTCCGCATTGAGGAAAAGGCTCCCCAGATTGGTGTAGACAGAGATTAGGGACTTCTGCCATTGCAAGTCAAACACAGTGATTTTCGAGTGCATCAGTTCGTTTTGTATCTTCTCAAGCTGGGGACGAGGCTTGTTAGCTTTGTCTTCTTGAATGTTGAAATACAGATGGCCTTCAGATTGTAATCCAGCAGTAATGGGGAAATGCTTGTTTCCTTTGTGTTACATACATGATTAATTAGTTGCTTCAGTTACTAGTGGTGCTCATGTTTCCGTCGTTCATAGTTTTAGTTATGATCAACTGTGCTCAAGATGTGAATCAACTGTCTTACTGCTTTTTCTGAAGCATAGTGAGAAACAGAAGCGTTTCCCTTTCTTGCTATGGGGATATGAAGAGAAAAGTCATCATTTGTGGCTAGCAGTACGGGGCAACGGAGCCGCTGTATGGTCCGGTGCAACGTGGCTCCATTATGTTGGGAACCAGGAGTTCTCTTGCATCTTGTTAAGTGAACAGCACATGTGCTGAAGATATGACGTCGTCAACATTTTCCCTTGAAGCATAACGAGACATGGAGATTGCTTCCACATTTGCTATGAGGAGCCACATTCTTACAGGGACAGGAAGGAAGAAACTGTTTAGTCATTGACTCGACACTGACACGGATGAAGAGGAGTTGATATGATCCCGGTGCTCGGTTCCCCGCTTCCCCCCCCCCCNNTCCAAATGTGCCGAATCCCTGTGACTGCGCGTACATCTCCCACATGGCGGCTCCAAAGCCATCAACTGTCACGAGGATCTCGGCCCAAAAATACCCGATCCTTGTGACAATCAATGGACACTTTCCAACCAGGACTCTGCCATGAGGGTATGGAACATGCAACTGTCACCACGAGGCGTTCCTGTCGGGCCCGCTTCCTGTGGCAGTTGACGCAAGAAAGGAGCATCATGATGATGATAATGATGATGGTGAGGAGGATGCCGATGTGACAATGACGATGATGATGATGATGACGATGATGAGGATGTTGTCGTTGATGATGATGATGATGATGATGACGACGCTTCTGAAACACCCAGGGCGACCCGAGCCGCGAACCACACCACACCACACCGGGGCGGAGGAACTCCAAGCAGACCCAACAGCGGGGGGAGAGGGGCGCCAACCATTGGGGCGGGGGGGGTAGGGGGGCGGCCGGCCGAACCGGAATCAGTCATGCTTCTCCGTGATCTTTTTTCCTTGAAAGAACAGCACTGATCATGCAGAAGCTGAGGAGTTTCTTTAGTTGAGAGAGGGTGGTTTTCTGCACTATCGAGAAACAACTGAAACAACCGGTAGGCATGCAACGCGGAGTGGCAAACATACAATCTGTTTTGAAGTTCAGGTGGTTTCCACGCAATGCAACCAAGCAAAATCAGCAGCGGCAGTCGTAGCTGAAATGGATGGTTTCTATGCCTGGGAGACAATGGACCGAGACAGAAGACATTGGAAGAACAGTCGGCAAGAAGGCTGGCAGGGAGGGGCGGTTGAAGCGAGTGGGAAGACAAGGGAGCTCGGGCAGAGCGACAAGTGTGAAGCGGCTTGAAATTCGGGGCTCGGAGGCTCGGAGCTGAAAGCTTCAGGCCACTCCAGGTTTTTCCTTCTTGAAGCGTTCTCGCTCTCTGCTCTGTTCTGCTTCAGTCTGAGGTCCACCATATGCCCACCTTGCTCGCAGACAGGGCAAGTGCAATGCAGCTTCGATTTAAAGCCGAGCTCGCGAAGGCCGTGCCTGCTCGCAGTGCCACTGCAGGTGGCCCGAGGATCCAGTTGAAGTGGTCAGCATCTTACACAGAAGGTCCCTCAAGCGAAGCCTGTGCAAATTGGCGGGAACATAAGGCATCTCTATTCTCAGCCTCCTCCATGCACCAGCCCTGAGTGGTTCACCAGTTTCACGCCATGACGGGAGCTGGCAACAGGCCGACGAGTGTCTCTGTCCCCACGGCCTCGATCTGTCGAACAACAAGTTGGGTGCTGTCCACCACGAGCCCGGCTGTGGACAAGGCCCTTCTGTTGCCGATTTAGCTGTTGCAGCCTGCTTCCGGACTGACAGGAAAGCATCTGCAACCAGGACGTGGTTTCCATGCACGGAGAGGCGCGGAAGATTCTGAGCCCTGTGAAAGCAGTTGCCATTTTTTTCGGTCACTGAGGTCGGGAGTCCGTCATGGGAGGCGTGCGAGGCTCCAATCAACAATCGATGTAGCTATGCGATGCTACGCGATGCCCTCAGCCTCTTGGAATCGGCTTCACTGCTCTGTGCCATGAGGTGCAGCGCCGCATCCTCGATCCCTCCTTGTGCCGTGAGGCCGTGCCTTACATTGTGCAGATGTGCAGCTGTGCATCTGCGGTGCCTTGTCGCTATGTGATTGCAGGAGCTGCAGGAGACCCTTGTGTGATTTCACAGAATGCCCGAGCTCTCATGTGTGTCACGTCATCCGTGCACTCATGCAAAGTTGTTGTTGACCCTGCGCATCCCTGCGCTCTCAACGAATGCTCCGAGTTTCGCTGTTCTGCCCATCAGGGCATGAGCAGGCGTGCACTTGCCACTTTTGAGTTTAATTTTCTTCATCTAGGGGTATCCAGTCAGGTGTCAGTGATTTTCCCTAGCGGACAACGTTGACCATTCCTGCAAAAAATCGGCGACTGTTCTCCGATGCATTGCTAAGCAAACATCGAGCAACAGTTGTATCAGCCTGCAGAAGATGTGCGAAGCACTCAAAGCGGCATGTTGACCTGGGCGACAAAGTTCGGGAGCGCCCTACGCCGTGGGCAGACATGTGTTGCATCGCTAAAGAGGATTCGCTGTACTTACCGGCCGAAGCACATGTCGGTTCGACTGTAGCGACATTATATTCTTAACAGTTGGGCAGGGAACAATGCGCGGTTATGGGACCTCCAAAGTAAGTGGAACAAAGAAGATTTGCAGCCGCACACTCCGCAGCCGCGTCCCTGATACAGTTAAGACCAGCTCTACCTCCTCAGATCATGGGAGAAGGGACACCAGTTTGGCAGCGCATGCAATGCCGCAATGCTGTATGAATGAACGCATGTAGCTGGAGATCTGACAGCGGAGGGGCCGGTCATAGGCCGAGCATGATGGCGAGACTTCTGTCATTGCCTGGTCGGTCATGACCTCCATCGAGTTTCGCTCCGTCTGCAGCTTTTCTTCGCCGCTTTCCACACAACGGTCCAGGTGCCTTGGACTCGCAGTGGCGACGCAGTGGAAAAACGCGGGGGCTATGCAGTGGCAGTGAGTACTCCGTCTAAGGCGCTCTTCAGCTGGAGCCACAGCCAGCTGCTGTTTGGTCGTCGCCCAGAGAGGTTTGCTCTTTGCAGGGCTCAGTGATGGAAAGATCCTGGCTTGGGAAATCGATCGAAACTCGGACTTGGAGTGGATTCGGAGGGACAGCTCTGTTCGTGAAGCCCGCGTCGCAGCCCGCTCGACTAGCCGAGGAAACTGTGCCGACCGGAGGGCCAAAGAGAGCAAAGCTCGAGTCCTCGAAGAGCACAAAGGGGATGTGCGCTGCCTTCTCTACGTGGAGAGTCTCTGCCAGGCGAAGACAAAATCTGACAAATCATCCTGCACTCTTTGGAAGATACCTGCAGGGAGTGGTGATCTCCGGCGCCGCAGACGCTTCCACCCCACCAGTCATCAGGGCATGTGAGCATGAAAGCATGAGTGTTGCAGCTCTCCCAAGGATCGGTGCATCAAGATGCATCTCGGATTCTGTACATGGCAAGTGCACCAGTATGTACCTCATTATTGTCCGAGCTGAGGTGGGACCTCTCGGATCCAAGGACGGGCATTCAGTGTGCTTGGTGCTCAGCTTCATCCCTTCATGACGGCTGCTTTGTTGTGTAAGTGTAAGAGCGGGTGTGAGAGTCCTGAAGAAGAGCCCGCTAGTCACCGTGTGGTCTACGCACTTTGGAAGTCATGCAGGTACAGAGCCTGTACGGTCACGGAGGAACCGTCATCGCACTTGAGCATGGTTCGGACCTTCTCCTGAGGCACCCTTGAGTGCTTGAAACCTCTGCCTTGGCCGGCTGCCCTGCGCAGTTCCTCGACTGATGGGCTGCTCTTCGTTTGGCGCGATGCGTCAGGGTCCAATTACAAGACGATGTTGTTTAAACCTAAAATGTTTCGGGCCATTGCAGGGCCCCTGCCGAGGAGTCCTGCGCGGCTGCTGCGCTTCCCGGCCTACGCAGTCCGGCAACGCCTGGAGCCGCACGGGAGTCGAGCGAAGGAGCGAGCGAAGCATAGCGAAGCCGAGGGGAGGCCCAGGCTCCAGGCGTCGCCAGCTGTAGGCTTAGGCTTAGGCGGCCTTAGGCGGCAAGTTACAATCTGCGATTTGTTGCACGGCCAGGAAACTTGGTTCTTGCTTCTTGCCTGCACTGCGATGGAGGCTGCTGATCTTCTGGTGTTGGTTGTCGCCGAATTCGTTATGGTGTTGGAGATGTATACACGTATATGCCGTATATGCTCCCAGCATCCCAGATGCGGAAGCTTTCTCCAAGGTATGAGGGGGCGCTGGGTTTCGGGCCTGGCTTCAAGTCTGAAGGCTGATAGCACATCTCATTTTGAAGCCAGCCATCCGCTAGCAAAGGGTTGTGGATCTTAGGTTATGTTGAGGCCCAGTACTTCCATCAATCAAAGTGCCGAATCGAAGAGTGGCACATCCACTCTGTCAACATGTTTCCTGCTCTGCCCTTCTTTTCCTGTAGCTCACGTGGTGCGTAAGCACATGTAGGGTGCGGTGTGATGAAGTAAAGACTAGACAGTGGCAGCAGTTTCTTCCAGGCATGATGTGATGTTGCGGAGATGATCAGAGCGTTGCATAGCAGAGCTTTGCCTGAGGTCACTTTCCATGCGTGAAGGCGAGGCTCCGACGCTCTTTGCTGGCGTGACCTGGCCTGGCCAACTCTGAGCAGATTGGGCCTCCGTGTCCCGCCATCGTTCATCACGAGGATTCAGAAGGATATGTCCACATCTTCAAGCTGGATCTGACACAGGACCGGTTCACATCTGCAAGCTGCAGGTGCAAGCAAAAGAGAGCAAGTGCAAGCGTTGGGCGCTTTGGAGGACAAAGCCAGCGAGCAACTTTTCTTGGCAGTTTGGAAGGCTCTGGCGAGGGTCGGAGTCATGCGGAGCCGCCAAGAGAGAAGTGAGCATTTCTGCGTTTGTGTGTCTATGCTTGCGCGAGGCAAAGGTCCACGAGCTTGGAGTTTCGAAGATCATGGCTGTGCCGATGGAATCCTTTCTCTTCACTCTGTCCTATGACCAGATTCTCGTGAGACATTGTGTGCTCCTTTCCACGTTCGGCACCGGCATTTCTCTTCTGTGACGCATGACCGTGACTCTCTTCAGGAAGTTGAAAGCCATGGACAGCGTCTCTGGGCAAATCCTTTTTGAAGAATTGAACCAGTGCAACGTCATTTTCCACAGCCTGGCTTGGGATCCAACCAGTCAAGATGTGGCTTGTCCATGCCTGGTTTGAGTGTGGGCTAGGCTTTTAGGCAAGTCGTCGAGTCGTGTCAGGTGATAGTGTGCGACAGCAAGGGCAATCTCGGCTTCTACAACCTCATCCAGGAGCGAGTCGAGCAGGGTTCCTAGCACTTCCCGGCGGGGTCAGCCTACCGACCTTGCAGGATGGCTCGAGTAGCATTCCACGATGGGCTTGAGTGGCGTTCTCAATGTGTTCCGGCCCAAAAGGACATGCAAGAAAGGAACCCGGCACAACCCAGTTCCGGGCTACGGCCCTTGAAGACCAACAACCAGACCAGTGGCGTCAGTCACAGAGGAGCCACATCGCAGTGCTTGTGGGCCCCTAGAAAGGCACTCTTTGTTTGGACAACACAACAAGCGTGGAAGGCTCAAATGCATGTCTGGAATAACCCGGAATGACCCGGATCGACTCCCTTGACTCAATCTGGCATGTTGGCCTATTTAGACCTGTTTAGGCATCTGGAGAAGCAGGAAGAAGGATGGGATGTGCTTCCATTGCCCAGATAGAGGGTGTGTGGACAGTGGGAGGAGTCCTGGGTTGCGTGGAAGAACGTGACCGAAGATCCCATCATCGGTGTTCACCTTTTGCCCGCGATCTCGCGCTTGGTTCTGCTGACACCCCACGCGGTTCAGGCACCGCTGTGCACTTGCATCGCCTGACCCAGTCGCTTGGGTGTTGCATCAGGTGCTGGACATCGTGCGAGGTGTAAAGTTCCAGGAGATCAAGGAGCCACGGAGCTTGCAGCGTGCAGAATTTCACAGCCTTCAGCACAAGTGCTGCAGGAGCACACGGCACCCATCGTGGCCATCGCATCTCGACCTACGAGCCAGGGTGGCGTTCTGTACACGGCTTCTTGGCGCAGACCAAAGCGTGATTTTCGACGTTTCGGCAAAGAGTACTTTGTTTTGAGGCATCCATGGACAATACCATCCGCATGTGGGATTCAGACGCTTATCTAATGAGCCTCTGCGATAGGCGGGTACTTGCCTGGCCGTTACAGGTGAGAGATCAAAAAGCTGACCTGACTGCAGTCTTATTCTTGAGCCAAGGACACGCTGGAGTGCATCAAGTGCCTCAAGGCCGGAACGTCTTCCAGTGACTGTAGTCGGAAGCACCAGGAGCCGTGTATCAATCTTGGTTCGTTCGACTCAGGAACGGAAACAGGAGATCACCGCCATGGTTTATGTTCCCCGAGCTAATGTCGTGATCACCGGCCACGAGAACTCTGACTTGAAGATGTGGTCCTTGGATAGATTCTGGGCGGCTTTACGTAGTATGTCACAGATTATTTGTGCCTCGCATGCACAATGATCGTAAATCTCCCTTTCTGTGCTCTTGCTGCGTGAGGCCATCAGGAAGCATGCTTGAAAACGGTCACCGGGCAACCGGTGCCGCGGCTAAAGTCAGCTTGTGAAGCTTCGACATCCGTTCAAGGAAGTCCCTAGCAGCTAGCAGCCCTGGGCCCTAAGCGAGTATGTCTCTTGTAAATCCGAAGTACACCGAAGCCGCACAACTTTCACAAGTTTGCTCCCCGTTCAAAGCCCAATTTTGCACATTCGACATGGGGCACTGCTGGGGCAGCCGTTGGTTGCTGTTCTTGCTCAGAGTGATTCTGCGAGCTCGCCGTTTCACGAGCTATCTGCAGCTGTCTTCTTCAGGTATCTAGATGCCAAGGTGCACGAGAACACCATCAGTGCGTTGATTCTCGTGAACGTTCAAGGAGAGTCTGCTCACGAAGATCCGACTGGAACCGGCTTCGAACTGGTGGTGGCGGGTTCCTACGACCGGCAGCTTTCCTTCTGGCGGGTGACTCTGACCAGCGACGGTTCCTTGCAGCGTCTTTTGCAAACACAAACCCCATGCGGTGAAAGCAAACTCTTTTTTTGGAAGAGATGCAGAGCCGCAGAGCTTCTCATGGGTTTAGGCTCTTTTCCAAAAGCGCAGGCACGGCCATGGCCAAGTTTGAGCGCGTCTTCCTCGCCCACGAGGAGCGCAGCTTTTGGCGGGAGCCGGCGGAGCTCTTTTTGAAGACTTCCTAGCGATCACACTTCCCGAGCCGTCAGAATTACTCCATGAGGTGAAGACTTCCCCTCCCACTGTCGCTCTTTCAGGACGCCACCGATGAGATCCTGGCTTTGGGACACAGCCCCTTTGGATCCATTTTCTCCGGCGGAAACGAGGGCGTTATCAGGCAGCTGGACTGCGTGCACTTGCAATCACTTGCAGATCTTTCAGCTTCTTTCCTCTTGCAACTTGTGCAAGGCAATGGACCGTTTGGGGTGGCAAGGCATCGGAGGCACCTTCGAGCAAGATTGCTCCATAGCTCTGTTTTCTTGCACGGCTTGAGGCTGATCTGATCGGACACGAGGAGCCTGCTACATGTCTGCGAGCACGTCTCCGAGATCCTGTTCTTGCTGCTGCCAGAAAGCTATCTTTTGCTCCTGCTCTTGAGAGAACTTCGAGAGCGAGTATCCTAATGCTATCGCCGGTCGCCCAAGGAAATGTGCCCATCATGCATCTCTGTGTGTGTGTGCGTGATGTGTATGCAGCATATCTGTGCTTTTTACACTTAATACATACATACGCAATGCATGTATGTATGTCTGTCTGTATGTCTGTCTGTCTGTCTGTCTGTCTGTCTGTCTGTCTGTATGTCTGTATGTCTGTATGTCGTATGTCTGTGTGTCTGTACGTCCGTATGTATATGTGCATATACGTATATACGTATATACGTATATACGTATATACGTATGTATGTATGTATGTATGTATGTATGTATAGAGGTATACATGTATATCCTCCCTCCCCTCCCCTCGCTCCCTTCCTCCCTCTCTTCAGGGAGAGATATAGATGGATGGATGAATGACAGGTAGAGAGAGAGAGATAGAGAGAGAAACAGAAAGAGATAGAGTGAGATAGATAGAGAGTAAGAGAGAGAGAGAGAGAGAGAGAGAGAGAGAGAGAGAGAGAGGACAGATGTAGATGTAGTTACTAGTTTCAGAGATATGGTTGCAGTTATAGATATTGATACTTATATAGATATAGAAACACAGATACAGTACGCAGGTGTGTGTGTGTGTGTGTCTGCCTTTGCTCTAAAGTTTGCAGGATGCCGTGACATCTTTCGCCACAGATGGTCATTTTTTGTATTCAGGCCTCCTCAGATGAAACAAATGAGAATCTCCATGCGTGCATGCATGTCTGCAGCTCGTGCAGGTTCTGCAGATTGCAGCATTCGAATTTGGGAGTGTACCCATGGGCGTCAGATGAAGGAACCCGGAAACGTTGCTTTTCGTGAAACAAGTTGCATGTGGTGTTAAACAAGTAGACACATGCCAGATCGTTCGACTTCATGATGTCCCAGTCCAGGCTGCCGCTTTCGTGCCAAAGACAGCAGACTTGCTTGTCCCAGTGTTGTGGAAGGCACTCGCAGTAATTCCTGACACTGGCATCATCGCTTCGCTTCCGTCCAAGAATGTCATTCGCAACTGTTGGTCAAACTGTCATGGAGAGCGGATAGACTGCAAAGGTGCGGAGGTGATGGCCGCGTGGCGTTCTGGGACCCGCAGCTTGGAAGTGTGGAGGCGCCAGCAGGGTCATCGCGTCACCGTTGATGTTGTGCAATGCAGGCAAAGCTTCTTCGAACTTACGAGCAGCCAGAGGAATTCAGAACTTTGAGCTACGTCAGCTTGCCAGTGACTCAGGCTTAACATGTTTTCGTCAAAGGCCGTTCAAGCTTGCAGTGCTTCATGACTCGAAGGAACAACTCTTTGCTTGTGGGCTGTGAGCTGGAACCTTGGGGACTGAACGTCTCGCAGAATTCATGCTGAGAAGTCCATAGCAGTGGGGGGTTCGAGTACTCCGTGCCAGCTGAAAAGTAAGTCTACTGAGCATTGCAATGCACTCTTGCAAATTTCTGAGGTTTAAGACACATGCCAAGTGCTACTCTGAGGTCCGGGAAGATTATTGCTTTCCCGTTGCCAGAAGGGTTGCTCGACAAGGAGCAGGGTGAGCCTGAGGTGCCTTGAGCGGTCTTTGAAGAGCAGCGTGATCGGGGTCTTCGGCTCTCATTTTTTTGGGGCACCTTTCTCAACAAAAGGATCCCCTCCTTTGCAAACTCCTTGGCACTCAAATAAGCACCGACGACCATGGCAACCATGAAACCCACGACCACCACCAGGAGCACACCACTGCGTCCAGGACGACCACGACAACCAGGAGACCACGAGAAGACCACCAGGAGACCACAGAAGGCCATGAAGAAATCACGAGGAGACCGCGAGACCCCCGCAAGACCACCAGTTTGTGTAGCGCATTCACGCGCCTAGGAACAGGCGAGTGCGATCGGCCGAAGCACTCGGCTCGAGTCGCCTTTTTGATTTCTCCTTCGCCCGTCTCCTCTCGTCAGTCATGTCAGACTTCGCCGACTTCGACGCCTGCCCAGCCGCACGTCGATGTGGCGCCTGACGATGGACTGTACCCCACGGTTAGGGACCTGGCGAAGGACATCAACAAAGGGTTCCGTATGCTGGGTGGGGTCGGGGCGCCCCCGGCGGGAAGACCCGCACCGACGGGCGGTATGCATGGTTGGGTTGGATTGCCGCCTATGTCGCCGACATGCGGTTGCTTCTGCAACAGCCTGCGGGCGACTCCTTCGCATCCTTCGCCCTTTGCTAGACCGACGAGCACTTCGGGAGCTCAAGCTGTGGCGGGCGAGGACTGGCGTCGCTCTGGCCACAACTCCACCATGGGCGCGTCCGACGTGCCTACGCACAACTTCCTCGGTCGACATGGTGCGCCGGGCTTGGGCGGAAGGTTGGAGCGACCGTTTTCGGACATGACCTACAGAATGCCTATCGCCAGTGCGCGGTGAGGCACCCCGCCCACCGCGGCACCTTTCTCCCTTCAGCCGAGGGCGTGAGTCTGCGGTTTCATTTCGCTGTGCTTTGGGGCGGTGGGCCAGCGTCTGGAACTTTAAAGGGCGGTGGACGCTGTGCAGATGCTGGGGCCGACGACTTTAACGGCGCAGAGTCTAAGTAAGGCACATTGTTGGGGGTGGCATTCAGGATTCAGACCAGTCGAGGATTCTGTCCCAGATCGACGAGCCCCTCCAAAAGGATCGGTTATCGCCCCCCGCTTCCGTACCCAGCGGAAGTGAGTCTGGCTCGGGGGGACGCACGGCTCGGTGGCGGGGCTTCGTCCTACTACGGCGTCATAAAGGCCGAGCACCTCGCGCCCTTCGCCGCCCGCCTCGACGTCCTCGAGATCTTGGCCCAGGTCTTGCGCCTCATCGCGTTCGCTTGGAGGTTGCCGCCACACTGGGTCGCCTTCATGCAATTCGTCAATGGCACCCTGGCATTGATTGTTTTGAGGCATGGCGGCGCACCGCGACTGGTCGCCCCGACTTTTACCGTGTCCCCCGGCGCTGTCTCCACGGGCCCACGGGCGACGACTCAAGAGCTCGCGCTGAGGGTTGGACGCTCCACGAGGTCATGCAGGTGCTGTCACCCACTGCACCTTCGTAGGAATTTTGGCTGCGGCTAGCACGTCGTAGCGCATTCATGCGCGCGAGTGCGATCGGCCGAAGCACTCGGCTCGAATCGCCTTTTGATTTCCCACCCTCGCCACCCGCTTTGGGTTTATCTGAAACTATCGGCCGGCACTCGCCCGTCCCCCGGCACCGGCGCCGCGTTTTGGGGCGGTGTGCCCGGCCGGGCGCTGTCTGCGCTACGACCAAAAAGGGGCCACTGCACCTTAGTAGGAATCTTGCTAGCACGTTGTAAGCTAAGCGTGGTGGATGTCTCACATTTTGCAGCTGGCGGCTCAAAAGCCCCAGTTCAGTGGTGATTGCGGCGGAAACTTGTATCATCCATCAGCCTGCCACACAGCCTGCTATGGAGCTTTGGGACACTGCACTTGCTGGCATGAATGCTCTGCATGATGCAGCTTTGTAGGCTTGGGACGGGAGGTTAGAAACTCCCTCTTTAATCATCGTGGAGTTGAGGGCACCTCGCCTGTACATTACATTGGCGTTCTTTGGAAAGACGATTATTCCGCTGTGATTGCTTCGTGGACCTTGCCAGCGCCCACAACAGAAACTCCGACGACCAGAACGCTGCCAACGGCAAATCAAGTCGGACAGGCGGGCTGGGGCGCTCCTGCAGGGTCAAACGCGGAACAGAGGCATCTAGCGGCAGAGGAGCACCGGCCGGCAACCACAGCCGGCATGGCTCATGAGTGCGACCCTTGTATGCCCCAGGCGGCTGTTGGTTGATTGTGTCCGTTCCTGGAAAAATGAACCGGAAGATCTTTGCATTCTCATGCTAAGTAAGAGGGCAGCATCCAGCGCATTCATCGATGGTCGATGGTGACGTTGATCGGAGGGCGGAGCCAGAGAAGTTCAACACACCAGGGGGCAAAGCTTAGGCCAGATGAAAAATCAGACGGTGTTACCGATTGCACCAATCGGCGCGGAGTTTGGTTACTTACAATGCTGGGGAAGGTAGAAAAGAACGGCCGTTGTGCTACGGATTCCAATTGCGTACATCAGTGCAGCAACTGCTTGTCTACCAACCACATTGGTTTGAGTAGGTCCCAAATCCTACCGGTGGATTCCCCTAAATCCGGGGCAAAGGAGCAAAGGGAGCGGGGCGCTGGTGTCAAGACCTGCTTGCGAGATGGCCCACAACTTCCGCAAGAAGCGACGCCACACAGGAATGAAAGACACAATGTGAGAGCACTTCCCCGCGAAGGACTACAGACGCCTCAATGGGATAAGCTTGGCTGTTCTGCACGACTTGGACGGACCGGCGAGCGGTGATCCAGACAACGGCGTGGCTTGATTGAACTTTGGGCAATGCAAGCTTCATGCCAAGGATCATCCAAGATAGGATGAATGCTGCAATAGTTCATCCGTGGATTCCTGAGCGCTGCTTACCGTAGTCAATGGATCATCAGCAACTGTTTGGAGTTGAAAAAGGACCACATTGAAAATATCGAAAGTTATTCGTTGTTGTTGTTGTTGTTGTCAGCGCCATGAGCTTGCACCAAGCCAAAGGAGCATTCTAGGAACCTGGCGGTCATCGTTCGTAGATGATATGTTTGGCCTGAAACTTGGTGTAAGAGAATTTGCCTTCATGACGCTGTAAAGGTAAGAGCCAAAACGCATCAGTGATGTCAATCACAAACAACCGGACCACAGCGTGCTTGAAGCCCGACTTCGCTAACATGCCGTTGCAAGGGTCAAGCAGTCGTGGTAAGACAATCCCATTGGTCCTGCATGACCGCTCATTGACACCAGGCCTCAGGCAATCAAGAATCCGCCGACGTTTTTGTTCGAATCAGGTCGCACGATTCGTTGTACACTTATTTTGTGTTCATGGCCAGTGTTGAAATTCCTGGGCCTCGCCCCAAATATGCTTCAGCTTTCTAAAGTGAATGCGCTACGTTGACATGTCCGGCGCTTACGAATTTCTCGATGAAGTTGGAAGATCCTTCCAGGTTATACTTGCCGGCCGCGAAATCATCTTCGGCCGCGGCCGCGCCGACTGAATTGTCGGCGAGGCGAAAGATGCCATGGTTGAAAGAATCCCAGCAGGAATTCGACAATTGTTCGACCGCAGCTCAGCAGTGCAGCTGGCAGTTAAAACTCTCGACACATCTGCAAGCCCTAGCCTGGCTACCCGGAACAACCGAACATGCACACCATTCGCAGGATCTGGTTCTGCAACCCAGGAACGTGTCCCTAAATGATTTCTCGGAGATGCGTGCCTGCAGACACCACCTGGGCCAGCCATTGATTATTGCGACAAGGATTACGAAGTCTTCCAATGCACATCTTGCCAGCCGACTGTCTCGATGCCTTAGCCTCTAACTCATTCCGGAAAGGTTCCACGCCACCTCAACCCGTGGATCCTGAAAGGCTATGGTGTGGCCGAGTTGGTTTGGACCTCCGCTGACCTCCAAATGTCTGGCACGTCGGGTTGTCTTGTTCTGCTGTAAAGTTTCCAAAGCAAAGCACTCTGGGCAAGGCCCTAGCAAACAAAACTCGATGTTGAGCTCATGAGGAGTCGCTGCAACACTCCCAGTTCCAAATCGTCCCTTCGTGGGAAGGTTGATGCTCGCTTTGTCCAAAGGCTACTCCGATTCGAACTTCGCCAACGACAAACAAACGAGGAGAAGCCTGAGCAGCGGCCATATTTACATCGACCACGTGCTCATATACAGATTCGTGAGGTCAAAAGGTGGTCACTTTGAATTCCGGAGGGGCTGCGTTGGTAGTCTTGACCCAGACCACCAGTGAGGCGATCCTTGTGCAGCGCGAGAAGTCCGAGTGATGAGGCGCGCCTCGTCTCTGGCCAGGCCGTTGCGAGCCGTTTGGGCGTTGGCCCAGTCCCACACTTGCAGACCAGTTGCTTTTGGATCCAGCAATGGGTCGCTGAAAAGCTCCTATGCGTAGCGACCGTCCCGACCCAGCTCAACCCGAGTGACATGGGGACGAAAAACCTTTCAGCAGCGCCTCCTACGTATGCTGTGCTTCCTTACCGGGATGGTGGATGATCATGGATACCCCATTGGAGGAGCACGCTGAAGCTATGGGGCGAGCGATCCTTGGTCGCTCAGGCGGTAATCTTATGGTTCGAGTGGTTCAAGCTTTGATGGTGATGACGATGCAAGGGTGCCACGCCAACCCGGCGAGCCCCGAGATCGCGGAGACAATGACCATCCTCGAGGCGATTTTCTTTGGTGGAGATGGTCTATGCCAATCCTGTGTTCTTGGTGATGATCATCATGATCTACCTCCTCGTGACGAGCAGGTGGAGCTTGAGTTTTGCGGCCTCGGGTCGCAGCTTTGGAGCTTTTTGCGTTAGCACAGCGGTGCATACCGAGCACACGCAGCAGATCGAGCACACCAGGTGGCGTGGTACCAGACCCCTCTGGCAGAGGTGGCCTGGTACCAGCAGCGGGGGCCTGGCACCAAGCCAGCACCACCAGGCCTTCCAGAAAGGCGGCCTGGTACCACCCTCTCCGGCAAAGGTGACCTGTTCCTACGCCGCAACAAAAGCTGAGAGTCGTGTGAGTGTGCTGTGCAGCGCCTGTGTGAACGAGAGCTCGGGGACACTGTATGGCTTATTGAGTTTCGGTACGTGTACCGCCGTCGTAGGTGCGGAAATCTTCGGCATGCCAAGAACCTTCGGTCCACAACTGCTCGAGCGGCCATACAGAACGGCAAGGGTTGCTTGCAACCAATGCTACGCAGACCAGTGGGTGCCTACCGTGAAGCATCGGTTTTCGGGCCTGGGTCCGTGATTTTTGAGTTCAACTGGCATTCTTGGAAAAGAATAGCCAACTGAGGGGGCGTGTTACACATACCAGGCCCCAATGTGTGGTATGTTCCGAGGCAAAGGCAAAGCGACTTGTTGTTTTTCAATACAGGGAATCCCTGTACGAACCTCTGACCGCTTCGGCTGGGGCCGAGGCGGTTTTTTGTAGATGTGTTGTAAAGTCCTACATTGTGTTTAGCAGTTCCATTCAAGCTCCTATGGGCCTATAAAGTAGATGTTTAAACATGCAGCGCAGCCCGAAAAATCAGAATTTACAAAAAAGATTCCCAATTCTATTCGGTACTTTTTCGGTTGAAACAGGGCCCGGTTGTAGTGTCAACTTTTTTGTAATAAAAGCTTCCGGTAGTATCGGGCTTCCGGTCTAGATTTCCCTCGAACTCTTTCTTATACTCCATGGAGCTCGAGAGTAGCAAGGGCAACGGGCCCCTACCTTGGATGCCTCGCGCCATGACCAACCAAATGTACATTCCACGGATCCCAAGATGGAGCTGCCATAGCGACGTAGCGTATCTGGCAGGTGCTCAGTGGCATCCAAACGCCACCGTCGACTCCCGGATGTGAATCGCCTTCCCAGTCGATTTCTTAGCAGTGTCTTCCGGTTTCCACGTAGAGTCGCAGTGTTGGTGGGCTCAGGGGTTTGGGGCCAAGACACGCTTTCCTGAATGTTTGGCTCATCACGATCGAATGATCTGTCCTACAAGTCCGCTTCGTTCTCAATCCCTGTAACTGTATGGGTGCTACGACCACGACCCGACCACGACCACGACTGCGACTGGTGATCGCAAGCGCGACAACGACCACGATCACCACGACCAGCACGACCACCATGACCCACCACGACCAGCATGCACCCCGTGACCACTGTGACGACCGCGACCACCTTGACCACCACGACGACCGCGACTACCGCGATTTAGCGACCACTGTGACCACTGCGTGCAGGACGACATTGAACGCGCGACGCGTGAGAAGCATACGACATTCATCTGCTTCAGTTTCGGTCATGATATGCCTCAGCAGTCCATGAGCATCCAAGGTGTGCGGGTCTTCAGATGCTGGAACTCGGCTCAGGACAGAGCATGAAGTCTTGCCATTCACGCAGTGCGCTTTGCAAACCTCTGCGAGACTGGGCCAGGATTGGACAAAGGAGCCAACCCACAAGCAGCATAATCTGAGCAGCTTGCAAAATGCAAGCCGTAGCTGACCCATGGCTGCCGCAGAAAGGGTAACTACTGTAACAAGTTTGCGCAGACTTGTTCTGAGATCTGCACAATCCTTGAAATGGGCTACTGGCTGGTGTTTTGCCGCGCAATTTCGGCTTGCCTAGTCTGTACAGTGTGGTTTGTCTGTCACAGTGGGGGTTGAGGGGTGTAGCAGGGGGCCTGGCCACCAGCCAGTGATGACCTCATTGAGCTGCCTTGCTCTTGCATGCAGTTAATTTTGTCGGCTTGTTTGCGCAGAAGGTCATGAAGCTCAAGCGCTTCCTTCTGAGATATTTCCCTCCTGGAATCGCAGCTGCCCTAGAGATGCGTGGAACCCGCACCTCCCAAAAATGAGCTGCGCCGAGAGGTTCTGGAGTACCAGCGGAGAAATGGAGATGTCGAGACGAAGGAGCTTTGAAGAGCTGAGAGACTCTGAGAGGCTCTGAGAGACTCTGAGCCTGTCAGTCCATCGACCTCCTGAACCTCACACCCGAGACCGACGTGGAGGTGACAAAAAGCCGGCGCTTGGGCCAAGCCTGAGCGCTTTCGGAGCCACGGAGCGCCCCCGGCCCCCCTGCGCCAGGTCCTCATCAACCAAATAGTCTTCGAGGAGCCCTTGATCTCCGAAAACAAGAAGGACGAAGAGTCCGAAGAGAGTGCTGTGCCGGCAGCAGCCACGACGCTCGCACTCAGGACACTCTTCGAAAGATGATCTACAAGCTCATGGAAAAGATTGACAACAAGGTGATTCGCAACGACACTGGTGCATATCAATTCTCCGACACTGTTCCTGACAGGACTCACAGCGGTTCTATCTGTTCAAGATTCTTAGAGCCCACATTCTGCCCTTGACGAACTGTGCCTTCAACAAGCGGCTTGGAGCAGCATCCTGCAAAGCAGCACGCCAAGGAGACAGAGAGCTGAGGTCCGGGTCGAAGTTCATCACCGGCTCCTACGACCGAACATGCAGAGTTTGGGACACGCTGGCCCGAGCCTGAGATCTGTTGCCGAAGTGCCGATGCTGGCATTCCCTTCTTCAGTTTTTGTTCATGCTTCAGAGCGGCGAAGAGCTCCTGACGCTGGACGGGCACAAGCGCCTCCCTCGACTTCTTCGGCGCTCCTGTTGCTGCAACCCTCTTCCAGCTCGCTCTGAGGAACGTGGTGTATGCCATTGCTTTCAACAATCCCTTTGGTGACAAAGCCCCGGCCCTGGGACAGAACACACAAACGCTTCGAAGTGACTCGAAGAGCTTCCTTCCCTGACTTCCCTGCCCGTATGTGCGGCAGATCGTCACCGGCAGCTTTGACAAGACCGCGAAGCTCTGGGATGCCAACACAGGGCAGCTGGAGCCCAAAGAGGAAAGCAAACGAGAAGAACAAACACTCGCCTCAGCTGAGGTGCATTCACACTCTCAAGGGCCACCACACCGAGATTGTCTGTGTTGCCTTCAATGTACAGGCCCGTGCGCTAGCGTCTCAAGCCTGCGCGAATTGGTTTTGGCTGCAGGGCACGCATGTTGCGACCGGCAGCATGGACAACACAGCAAAGCTCTGGGATGCCTTGGCCTCGGCCGAGTCAGCATCGGAGGCCAAAAGCGACCCGAGCTCAGGTGGAGACCGGCCATCAGATCGCTTCTCTGGATGGTCACTCTGCCCGAGACTTGCCAAGCCTAGTGCCTAGGAGTCACACGAGCTGCAAGCTTGCAGGCCGAAATAGTTTCACTGAATTTCAACACCGACGGGGACAAAATTCTCACCGGTTCCTTTGACAACACCGCGAAGGCCAGACCAGACATGTCTGGCCGTGCCTTCTGTCGCAGCTTTGCAACTTTTGCTACGTGCCAGGTTTGGGATGTGCGGAGGCCTGGTTCCACGGCTTGTGTGAGATCTTGCGGAAGTGGAGAAAGCATGCCACCGCATAAACAGACATGTTCCCTTCACTTGCCTTTGCAGTGGGCGGTGTGTGCACACTCTTGCTGGCCACCGCGGGGAAATCTCCTCGACGCAGGCTGGCCATGTCTGATTTGAAGCTTTCCGCACGAATGCCATTCAGCTTCTGTGCCTCAGTTTGACTTCACGGGAGATTACTGCATCACTGGAAGTATTGCCAGCATCTCAGTTGTTGTCATGTCTCGCATGTCTCAGCGACCACGAAATGCGCCGTATGCGCGGTTTGTATGAGGATCGCACTTGCAAGCTCTGGGACGTCAACAACGGGCAGTGCATGGAGACCATGCGAGGCCACTCAGATGAGGCACAGACCGCTTTCGACCACGGTCTAACACCGCAGAGCGCGCCCATGCCGACCTCGAAGTGTAGGTCCTGGATGTGTGCTTTAACACAACTGGCAATCGCGGGCGGCCAAGCGGAGCCATTGCAGTGGAATGCAGTTGACGCTGCTCGGTTGACGCTCGCTCTTCGACGTGGCGCACTTGGCCGCTTAAAGGCCTCGTCACTGCATCTGCGGATTGCACGGCTCGGGTTTACAACGTTCGAACCCCGACCGGTGCGGGCAGTTTGCAGTGAAACGCAGTGAAACGCAGTGACAGCGGAGAAGCGCAGCGCAGACGTTGCCTGAAGGTCATGACCGGCGCTTGCATATCTATCTTGATAGGCCATGAGGGCGAAATCTCCAAGGTGCCGAAACCCAGCTCGTTGCAGCATGGGTTGCTCGTAATTGTGCTATGCCAACTTGGCATCAGGTTCAGTTTAGCCCAAATGGATACAAGATCATCACGGCATCCAGTGTGTGAGACTCAACAGCCCGTCAATCAGCCAGTGCATGACCATCCATCTCATTAGGATCGCACCTGCCGCTTGTGGTCTGTCGAGACTGGCGAGTGCCTGCAGGCCATTCCATGAGCTTTTCGGGATTTCTGCGATTCTGTGGATGTATGCGAAGTGTGTGCTGAGTGTGCGCGTTTTCATCAGACTCCTGCGAGCTTGTGCAAAGGTCTTGGAAGGACACAGCGATGAAATCTTCTCGTGTGCTTTCAACTACGAAGGCGACACCGTCATCACTGGGTCCAAGGACACCACCTTCGAATGGCCCTTGTTCGTTGCGGTGAAAGTCTCCGCCGGCAGGACAACACTTGCAGGATCTGGAAAGACAACTTTTTCACTCCGGCCGACGAGGATGATCAGCGGCTTGGAGCATGACAGCACAACGTAGTCATCCTTTTTTGAGGATTTGCCCGGCTGAACGCAGTGCTCGTGAGGTATGACCGGTATGAAGACTGATTCCTCAGAGCTTGTGGGCCTGCTGCGTGCCATGCGCGGTCAGCTTTCTGGCCGGACACCTAAATCGGCGGAATGGATAGCGATGCGCTGTGCGGTTCGGCTCAGGCGGGATGGCGGGTGGCCCGGCGTTGGAGACAGAGTTCTCCCCTTGGTGTCGCATGGGAGACTGCCAGTCGCGCGGCCCAGAAGAGGCCCAGCGAGAAGGGCCTGAAGGTGCATGTAAAATGCATGAAAAAGGCGAGCTGCGATCTTCCAGGATGACAATCTGTTCATCGAACTTCCTTTCTTCTTGCTGAGAGTGCCCACTTCCTTCGACACCGTTTCTGCCTTCAAGCAGATCATGGATAGCTGGGCGACACGAGCATGTGTGGAGCACAACATCAGAAGAACAAGTCGATGTTGTCTTCCAAGTCAGAGTTGCAAATCGCTTTTTTTGACGATCCGTTCCTGGCAAGCTGAGTTGAAGCCCCGGACATGGCTGCATGGGGCATGGGATGTGGCACATCATGGCATGACGTTTTGCCTGGAAGGTGACATGAATGCGAAGGCAGAGGCCATACGCTTTGTATCGTGGAGCCAGTGGGTGACCTCCTGTTCGTGTGGGGCTCGCGCGGGATCTCTCTGTTCATCTCTGTCGGAACTAACGGGATGTGTCTCTCCTTGCCTTGTTGTCACTCTCGTGTCTCTTGTCACTTGCGTCACTTCAGTCTACACGCAGCTGGCAAGCGGCCAGGTGCAAGTTTGTAGCAGTGTACAGTCAGAAACCCCACAGAAGGGACCCCCCCCCCCAGATCCGCGTTGCCTTGCTAATCCTCGAGAGGCGGAGCATGATCCCACAGCGGCAGCCTCTGAGGATGCGAACGCGACCTCGCGCAAAAGGGCTCATGCAGGTCGTGTCGCCGCGTCGCCGAGGTCCGGACCTTCACCAACTGGCTGGCCGAGATGAAGGCGAGCGGAAATCTCGCTCGCTCGCTCGCTCGCTCG
>CAJNJA010034587.1:0-28350 GCA_905231915.1 Symbiodinium necroappetens
GGGTGGGTGGGTAGAGGGGGGGGGGGGGGGGGGGTGGGTATGTCAAGGTTTGGGACTTGGAACCAAGCCTCTCGGTCCAATGGGGTTTGCTTAGGCGCACCTCGAAAGAATTTCTTTCTATTTTTTGGTTACGATAATCCCGAAGAAACAGCTAAACTGACAACTTTTTTGGAAGGGTTGCAAGTTCAGTCTAGTGTGTGTTTCAGGGTTTCAATCTGGGTTTGGAACCCCACTCCCAGCGTTGAGGCCAGCCCAGAAGCACAGAATGCTACGGTTGATGGTATAAATCCTGCCTTACCCAGAATAAGGAACATACCAGAATTCCCATAGTTTAGGGTCCTTAAGGTAATGCAGGATTTATTTCATCAACCGTGTCACCCCTCCACCCGACCAGCACGAGGAAATTGTCGCGAGCCCTTCACTTTGCGATGTGGTTCCAAGGAGGCACAGATGCGCGACGGCCAAAGTTTCTTCTTGATAACGAGGTGTTGTTGCAGGATCCTGAGTTTCGCAGTCCTTTATTGGACAATCTGAAGACTATGGGTATTGGATAGGGGTATGTTGCGTTACTAGTGTGATTAGTTTTCCTTCATCCAGCCGTGTGAGATTATCATGACAGCTTTTCCGAATAAGGGCTCCTTGTAAGGTTTGCTGGCCATCGTGCCGGGTGGGGGAGGCCTATACCCAGAGACTCCAAAACCCCTTAAATAATAAGGAATATACCTTAAATTATGATAGGGAATTTAGCCTTAAACTATATATAGGAACCATAATAAGATGTGACGTATATTCCTTAATTAACGGGTTTTGGAGTCTCTGGGTATAGGTGGGGTCAGTTCAGAGCGCATCATGGATGTCCGGCTCGAACGGCTTTGCAAGGTGTTTTCTTCGGGGGCCACAGGGTCCTGGTGAAGGTCTAAGAGGGTTTAGGATTTACGGTTTTTAGGGTTTGGGGTTTAGCGGTTTAGGGTTTAAGGGTTTAGGGTTTAGGGTCTAGGGTGCAGTGTAGGGCTTTTTGTTGAAGCGTGAAGGCATCGCATTTCGGCCCCGGGACGTCCGTTTCGTGCGTGAGGTTGCAGCTGGTCGTCCTTGGACGTAGTTGGATAGTTCAGGGATGCCAGGGCCCTACGTAGTTGTTTTAAAGCCGCGCTTAGTCCCCATCAAGCAGACTTGATGAAATCCTGCGGTTGAGTGATTTCACAGAATTTGAGGCCTTTCGTCTCTTTGGCCTGGGTTTCGAAGTTCGTTCAATGTTGTCTTTCAGGTGCCAAGTGCCAAAAAGCCTCTGCTTGGGCCCTGTAGCAATGAGCCGAGAAGCTCTCACAATCCTTGGAATCCCTCTCGACATAATCAGGAGAACTGGTCTTCTAACATCTGGTCGAAGTGTACCTAACGCAAGCGGTTTCCTCTGGTTGTTCTAAGCTCTAAACCCGTAAAACCCCTAAACCCTAAGCCCCATAAACCCCTAAACCCTAAGCCCCGTAGTGGGCGCAGGCACAGCGCATCTTGTCGATCGGCTGATAATTGCCCGGGCAGACGTGGATGAGCAGCTCATGCAGCCGCCTGGCCACCAGATCATGTCTAGGGCTTTAGGGGCTTTTAGGGTATGAGGTTTAGGGTTTAGAGTTTAGGGATGTAGGGTTTTTAGGGTGTAGTGCAGGGCATGGAAAGGCCTTAGTTGTCCTGCAGTTAATGCATCTTGGGTTCCGGTTGGATGCCAGTCTTAAACCCTAAACCCTAAACCCCTTTGTGCCCCGCATCCAAGCTGACGATGGCCGTCTCTGGCCCTGAACTTGTCGAATCTAGGCTGTGTGAGTTCTTGCGAACTGATGACTTCGTGCTCTGGGCAAAAGTACACAGTTCCAGGCGAATGTGAAGATCTTCCATCAATGCATCATACATTCTCCAAGCTAGGAGTGTTAAGCAGCAAAGCCAAACCATTAACGACGTAGGGGGTTGTGCTTCAGGAATCAACTGAATCGCCCACCTCACGCCGAAACGTTAACTGATTTCATAGGGAGTATAAGGGAAGATCACTAAGAAGGAACAACAAATATCATGCCTAATTCGTCTCTGATTGGTTGTAAGCACAACACATGCCTTGGCCAAGAGCACCGTCACACTCAGTAGAGAAAACGGCCTGGCCCTCACCCCTAAGCCTAAATCGCCAGCATAGCCTCAATGGTGGCACCTGCAGAACCCTTCATCCTCATCTGCAGTAAACGCTTAACAGTCTAGTATAGGGGCCCAGATAATCACCAATACTATTTTAGGGGTTCTTTAAAATAAGTCACAGTTCAATATACCCCAAAACCCTATTCTGACTATCAAGGCCCCTATATTACATGTCTACGAAAAGAACCAGTAAAACCAGGCCCTTTCTGAGCCTGCTGGGCATTGTTTGGGCTGCTTTAAGCCTTCGCCATCGCCTCGGTCATTCCTCGACGCTTCCTGGCGCAAGTTACGATATCAAATTACAATGGGTGGCTCTCTAAATTAGGATCCCTTTTTGGGTCCCCAATATAGTTCCGGACCCGTATAAAGAGGACCCCCAAAGGGACCCTACTTTAGAGAACTACCCGTGTAGAGGCAGAGATGTATGTATAGCATCTCTTGCTTACAGAGCTTTTAATGCACAGAATGGCCGATAGATAGGCAGGTGGCTTTACTTCTATTTATACACTACAATTGCCACAACCTGAGTTCCCACGGACTGACTGTCAGTTCGATTCTACATATACTACAGGACATCTTCGGCTGTGAAGGGATGCTTAGCCGACGCGGTTCGAGCGGCTTGCAATGGAATTCATGCATGTAATGGCCCACACGCAAGAGGGGTCTGCAGTCAAGTCCCGACACATGAACCCCTGCACAAGGGCACGTGGTGCCAGTCGGTTGTGGCCACGCGTCTAGGATTTAGGGTTTAGGGAGCCCTAAACCCTAAACCCCAAACCTTAAACCCTAAATCCTAAACCCTAAATCCTAAACCGTGACGACAGGTGTTCAGTTGCTGCAGAGATCTTCCGGGCTGGAGGGGTTTGAACTGCATGTGGTGGCTCGAAGTCCTTCGATGCCCCGCTACATGCCTTCCTTCATTCCGAACATCGACAAGCCCCGCAAGTTGGCGTTGCAGCACATTGTAGCAGTGTAAAAGTCTATGCCACTACGGTCGAGTGTGCAAACACACAAAGCACCTAAAACAGCTATGGCGAACACAACTGAAGTACGATAAGCTTCCTCACTAAGTCACCTTGCGCAAGGCTCTCAAGGACGGCCTACCACAGCCACGGCGCCACGCCCCTGATGTTCGCCGTCCTCACGGGACAGTACGAAGGCTTACATGGGAAGACTCCGCAGCAAAGATCTCTGCGAGGGTTCCGCTATGTTTCTTCAGTTCAGGCCGTTCGTCTTCAACGCTTGGGGTGTTCGAGGACGCTCAGGGCAAACCGAGCCTTTCGGTCCTGAATTCCGGGATACTAGATTACTAGATTAGAAGTTAAAGGGTATTGGGTGCGGGGTTCTGGGTGGGGGCGTCCGTGCATGTTGCGGTTGGGAGGTGCTGGGCCAAAGCCTTCAGATTTTGCTGTGCAGCAATTTTTGCACTTCGGCCCTAAAAGAGTTCTCATATACCGTAGACAGCGGAAGGATGAACCTCTTGTCCTTAACTGCCCTAGCGTTGAAATCCCGTTAATAGCTGGAAAGGTCTACACTACCAGTCTCTAGGCCCGCATGTCTCTTGTATAAAAGTAGAAGCTAGAAAGTTAGAACGGCATTAGCAGCATGGCCGTAATGTATAGTATAGGGAATCCCAGCACCGATCATCCTAAATCCACGTGGGTAGTTCTCTAAATCAGGGTGTCCCTTTTTAGGTCCCCAATATAGTACGGCCCCCTTATGAAGAGGACCGCAAAGGGGCCCTAATTTAGAGAACTGCCCATGTTCCAACGTTTTGTGGTTCAGTCCCTAAACCCTTGGCAGCCGCCGAGGCGACCCTGTACCCTTCCGGCGGTCTATGTGATCCATCAATACGGGGTTTAGGGTTTAGGGCTTAGGCGGTTGATGATACAAATCCTGCATTACCTTAAGGAGACCTAAACTATGGGAGGTATGGTATATTCCGTAGTCTGGGAAATGCAGGATTTACATCATCAATCCATCAATATGGGTAGCTCTCTTTTTAGGGTCCTTTTATCAGGGTGCCGTACTATATTGGACATAAAAAGGGACCCTCATTTAGAGAACTACCCATACGTTCGGGTCTAGGGTTTAAGGTCCATGTGCGAATCTGGCATGTATACTCAGCCTAAACATTGGGCTTGTCTCCCACAAGCGGTTTTCCCTGCATCTGTTCAGATCTGAAGGAGCTGTGTACAAGTAAACATGTATGTGCTATACAGCTATACAGACCCTCAACTTTTTCAAGCCCGGGAACGCAGCTGCTCAATAGCTTAAGGTGTGCAGTGGTTCGGGCTTTAGGGGTTCAGGGGTCGGTTTACGGGGTTAGGGTTTAGGGTTTAGAGCTGAAGGTTACAAGAAAGCGAATTGGAGGTGCAGCCGCTCTCATTGCCGCCGGGCTGGATTTACGGACTCGGGACAGCAAGCAGCTGCTATGTCGTTGTCTAAATGTGTGTTTGGTGTGTGGCCATCTATGCGGTTCGCACTTGGAGCGCAAGAAGTCTTTCGACAGGGCTCAAGTACTGCTGGGTACAGCACTTAGGAGCATGGGAGCTTCCAGCTGACATGAATCGAAACTACTTGGACCCAGAAGAGTTCAAACATCTTAATAGCAGGTAAATATCAGAGGTTGCGCCGCCTTGAGCCGAAAAGCCCTAAAACCCTAAACCCTAAACCCAAAGATCCTAAACCTTCAGACCCTAAAACCCTAAACCCTAATCCCTAAGACACCCTAAATGCTTAACCCTAGACCGCTCGCAAAACCGCTCCGCGATCCCCTTGCCTTGCAGGAGTACAGGGGAAGCCCCTGGACGTGAACCCCTGAACCTTCCAAGTGAAGCCCAGTTGTTTAGGTGTTGGACTATTTTGGGGTTTAGGGTCAAAAGGGTTTGTGGTTTAGGGTTTAGGGTTTGTGGTTTAGGGCTTAGGGTTTAGAGTTTGTGGTTTAGGATACTACACTTTGGAAAATAGGTTCTCCATTAATCCCGTTATGCCTGTCTCGTTTGTAGTGACTTTACTTTGCCTTCTCACGACAACTAACATGTGGATGAGATACAGATTTGCGTGCAGACCGTTCTATCATCCTGGTGTTTGTGCAACCGCACTAGAAGCTCATACCCAAAGCCCAAAACCTTAAACCCTAAATCCTAAACCCTAAATCCAAAACCCCAAACCCAAAATCCTTCTAGAAGCCCAAAAACCCAAAACCCTAAGCCCTAGGCCCTTATAGAAACCAAAAAAGCCCAAAGCCCTAAACCCATATAGAAACCCCAAACCCACAACCCTAAACCCTTATAGAAACCCGTAGAGCTCAGGGATGCCTTGTTCTCTCTGGAGACTTCCTACGGTTGATGATAGAAATCCTGTGCATTACCTTAAGGACCCTAAACTATGGGGATTAAGGGCCTAGGGTTTATAGGAACCTTAAACTATGGGAGTTATGGTATATTCCTTATTATGGGAAATGCAGGATTTATAAACCCTAAACCCTCAACCCTAAACCCTTAAACCCCAAAAGCCCTAAACCCCCAAACCCTAAACCGTAGACCCCTAAACCCTAAGCCATCAAACCTAGGAACGGACGGGGCCGTACGGCCTTGGACCTCGGGCGCGAGCTTCGGGCACCGGATTTCCTCATGGAGGCGAGCCCTTGGCTGTTGTTTTGTTTGTTTAAGGCTCAGGGTTTGGATTGTCACGAGCGGCTCTAGAGCTCTGTAGGTCCAAGGGTAAGAATTTTGGAGTTAGGTTGGAGGATTTAGGGTTGAGGGTTACTATAAGAGTACTTAGCAGCTGAATGAGTACACTTTACAGTTTTCGGGGATAATATGATCCCTTATACAGCTGAAAGTGTACACTTGTTTGTGCTTATGAACTCAGCAACTAAAGGTTTAGATTGTCAATGTTTATTCGGCTTTTTAGGATTGCAAGGTTGTTTGTTTGGGTCGGTGCGGCTTAGCGTCTTGAGTGGCTGCATGGCATTGGTTGAGGGTTCACGGCGTGTCTTCTGCTCTTAGGGGATCAGGCCCAGGGTGTTGTATGACGTACGGTTGATGATATAAATCCTGCAATTACCTTAAGGACCCTAAACGCTATGGGAGTTATGGTATATTCCTTATTATGGGTAGTGTAGGGTTTATATCATCAATCGTAGTGCCAATGTTTTTTTACATACCACTTGCAGCGGCATGTAGATGCACAACTGTGTACACGGGAGTGCGTTTAAAGCCTGATTTGCATGCCCACACAGTTGGGTTGGACTCATGTTCGCTGACATGATGTCTAACGAGTCTAACAGGCTTGATGTAGACTGTTCAAACCTCCTTTAACTTAAGTTAAACTGTGGCCTTTAAGTGTATTTATTCATACTCCCCCGTGCTTGTTCGTGTTCAGTCATGTAACTAGATGTTTGCTAAGTACTGCTTATGGATACAGCCGTTCCTGTCCACTCCCAGTACCCGATGTCTAAATCCCAAGTCCATCTACGACCCTGCAATCGGACATCTTTCGCGAAACTCCTGAACCTCAAATCTTGAGGCATGATTCGTTCTATTTCTACACCGAAACAAAACCGAATTCCCCAAAGAAGCGAAGCTCCCGGAAACAAGACCCCGTAAACCCTAAACTCCTAGACCCTAGACTCTCAAACCCCTAAACCCTAACCTAAACCCTAAACTCTACAACCCGAAAGCCCCGAAACCCTAAGCTCCTTCAAGCCTTCTGTCGCAGAGGCGCTCGAAGGGCGGCCGGCAGTGTGTCGGCTTCGGGGTTGCGGTTACACGGGTTTAGGTTTTCGGGTTTTGGGTTTAGGGTTTAGGGTTTAGGGTCTAGGGTTTGGGGTTTAGGGTTTAGGGTTTGGGGTTTAGGGTTTAGGGTTTGGGGTTTAGGGAGTTACATTTGGCAGGGCTGCTCACGATTAGGGGGTTTTGGGGTTTTGGGTTTAGGGTTTAGGGGTTTACGGTTTAGGGGTTTAGGGGTTTAGGGGTTTGGGGTTCGGGGTATCTCTAAGCTGATTTTTTCTCAGTTTTGGGCTCTTCTCCTTGGATGTTCGGTTCCACAAATGTCGTGCTAGTTTACGGCAGACCACAACGACTCACGCCTCGGTTCCAACGGTTGATGATATAACTCCTGTATTACCCATAATAAGGAATATACCATAATTCTCATAGTTTAGGGTCCTTGAGGTAATGCAGGGTTTATATCATCAACAGTAGGTGAGAGGTTCAGTCGTCTTGGGCTCTGACTTCCGGCTTAGACGGCTCTGGTTTGGGCTCTAGGGGTTTTGGCTTTACCTACCAAAACCTACTTTTTTTGTAGGGTCACTATAGATTCCATATTAGGTAGTAATAATAAGAGCCTACACAAAAGTAGGTTTTGGTAGGTTGAGGTAGGGTTTAGGGTTCCGCATTCACTAAGCTTCGGGGGCTTATTAAAATCACAGCCACGCACAGCGCAAACTATTGCAGATCCTTGAACTTTAGGGTTTAGGGTTTATAGGGCTTCCTTCAAAAAATGTGTTTCGACCCTTTGCGCAGACCGCTTTGCTGAAGGCCTCTTTGGTATAGCCCCCAGGGCACGGAAGATACCCAATAGCCTATACCTCAGCGCTGGCCCGAGACTCTGAGCCGTAAATCCCTAAGCCTCGAAGCAGGAAAGCACGGAGTTTCCTCTTTATGACTAGGGCTTATTATACAGGGTTTATAGGGTTGAGGAGTTGCTTATACAGGGCTTAGGGTTTAGAAGTCGAACCTAGTCGTAGAGTAGGTGACCTTCAACCGAGTAGTAGAGTAGGTGACCTTCAACCTTTTTGGGTGCTGTAATCCCTATATCTTCCCAATATACTCCCAAAGGTTAACCTTTCGTTCCCCAGGGGTACTGGACAAGTAGGTTATGGTTTAGTTATGTTTAGTTGTGAGGCTTCGGGTTTATAACTTCAGGGTTATGATTTGTGGCTTGGAGCGTATGAGTTAGGGAGTCGGGTTTAAGGTCTGCCTTAACCTACCAAAACCTACTTTTTTTACAGGTGCTTATATTATAAACCCTAATATGAAATTTATAGGGACCATACAACATGTTGGGTTTTGGCAGGTCTATGATCTGGGCTTCAGGCTTTTCGTTTATAACGAGAGGTTTTTAAGGCTTAAGGGTGCAGGAAGGCCTCAACTGACAAGACCCTTCCATTTCTTGAGGCGCCTGTTTTTATAACTGATGAGACCCTTGCACCCTAAACCCAAAACCCCAAACCCTTACACCCTAAACCCCAAGCCCCAAAGCCCTAAACCCTAAACCCGAAACCCTTGGGCCCCTGTTCCTAACTGATACCCAGAGACTCCCATAGCCCTCAATTAAGGAATATGCCTTAAATGATACTAGGGATCCTCCTATAATTGAAGGTATACTCCTTAAAAGAGGGGTAAAATGGGTTCTAAACCCTAAACCCTAGACCCTAAACCCCTAAACCCTAAAATTCGGTTCTCTGAATCCCAAAAACCTTAATTAAGGGATATTGGAATCTCTGGGTAAGACCCTTCGAGCACCTTGTCTTGGAACCTTTGGGCTCCGAGGCGCATGGCCTTCGTGGCCACGGCCAAGAGCTACCTTGAGACCGTGTCCTTCTGACCCGGGTTCTGGGGGTTTAGGGCTTTATTTTTGGGGTTTAGGGTTTAGGGTTTTAGGGTTTAGGGTTCTGGGGTTTACGGTTTAGGGGTCTTAGTAGCTGAAAGTGTACATTATAAACTTTTTGGGATTCCCTGTACATTACCCTTAAGGATTGAAGCTAGGGGGTTTCCAACTTTTGGGCTTCTACTACTTAGTAGCTGAAAGTGTACAATTTAAACTTTTTGGGATGATAAGATCCCTTGTAGAGCTGAAAGTGTACAACTTTTTTGTGCGTATGAACTCAGCAACTAAGCTTCTGACCCGGCAACGACTTGCGAAGCTAGACACGTGGGCTCATGTATGTACGTATATACGATTATATACCCTTAGGCTCCGTTGTGGTTTCTTTTTGGGGTTGACTCATAGGATCCTGAATATAAGCCACACAAAGGAACTACAATGGAGCCTATAGGTAATTAGAGTATATACATATGTATGTATGCATGAATGGTTGGGGGAGTGTGTGTATGTGAGCAGTAACCACATTATAGCAGCCCATAGCAGAGCCACGTGGGCTTGTACGCCGAGTTGAGCCAATCTGATGTTCTCTATAACTATGCCGTCCACGCTAGTACATGTAGCTCCCTCTAAGATCAGAAGAATCGCATGCAACACAAGTCTCAGTTCCAGCGGGAATTACACTGCAATTATGTTTGGGGGGGGTTACACCCAGGGCATACATGAATGTCGCTCATGACACATAGCAACTATGAACGGGCTACTTCCAATAATATAGCGGCCTAGAAAATTACCAACCCTACTTCGGGGGTTCCTTCTCATAATTACAGTACAGCCTACCCCAAAACCCTATTCTAACTATTAAGGCCCCTACATTAAGACCTTTTAGGGTTGGCACCGCGCCATCGCACCGTGCCGGTCGCAAAGACCACTGGCCGTCTGAATACATTGTTGTCCTTCTGAGAGGGTCCGTTATGAATAAGTAGGGCAACTATATAGTTATAGCCTATATTCGGGGACTTATAACTCCTCCAGTGATAACTACCCATGAACCCCAAGTATGCAAGATACCTTCTTCACAGGCCTGCCTAGGGAGGCTGGGGTGCAGAGGGCCCTGTCCAATTCCTCGACGGACAACTCCGCAGGATGAACTGCCATTGAGCCAAATGGTTCAATGGACCCATTGGTGGAAAGTGTCTCGACCCTAAACCCTAAACGCCCTAAACTTTCCCTACACCCTAAATCCTAAACTACACCCTAAAGCGACCCAAGCATCGAAGACCCCATCGCTCCGAACCGAAACGTCTCAAGCAACTGTTGAACCCCCAAACCTTTGTACCCCTACTTGGAGGTTCATGGGTAGTTATATAAGTAGGGCTATAAGTAGGGTAACTATAGTTACGGCCTATGTTAGAGGACATATAACTCCGCTGATAACTGCCCATGAACCTCCCAGTAATCTGTACGAATGGATTGAGATGCTGGAAGAGAACCTGTTGCGTTGAGCTGTTATTGCCGCGCTTTCTCAAAAAAGAGAGGACCGGAGTCTCGCACTGAGCTATTCGGCTTTGGAGGAAGACATTGCAGACTCTTAGTAGCTGAAAGCGTACACCTTAAACTTTTTTGGGATAATCTGACCCCTTATAGAATTGAAAGTGTACACTTTTCGGTGCTTATGAACTCAGCAACTAAGGACTTGTGCATGTCGCAAACCCTGAACTGGAATTTCTGGAACTTGAGCCTATGCATCCACCTGTGTTGAACATCGAGTATATAGACAGCTTGAAGGTGTTTCTGTTGAATGGAGGCGTCCTCTACCGGAGGAGTAAGTGGCAGAAAGACGACACAGGCCCGTTCGGGGCAGGTGATCCCGAATGTGGGAGCACAAGTACCAATGTCGTCCCAGTATCTCGCACTTAGAAGCAGCTCCTCTGCCATAGTGGCATACTAGTTCCATACTGTGTCCTTAAACCCTAAACCGACCCTGAACCCTATACCCTAAACCCCAAACCCTGAAGCCTAAAACCTAAACCCTTAAACGGCTCATTGTCTTGAATCTTGAAGCTTTGGCATCTTCAGGCTCAAGCGAAGAGGCGCCCTTTTGGCAAGGCTACTCGAGAATCTCGCATGCTTTGTGTCTGCAGAAAGTTGTTTGCACCGTGACAGTTTGAGCGTAGGGTCGCGTGTAGCCCGACGAAACATACTTAAACACGGAGACCCTGAAGCCCTGAAAAAAGCAGTTGCACGTACAGAGTACATGGGTAGTTCTCTAAATTAGGATCCCTTGTAAGGTTCTTTTTATAAGGGTGCCGTACTATTTAGGGGGCCCCAAAGGGGCCCTTGTTTAGAGAATTACCCACACATTGACGCAAGGACTAGATTAAATTTCTGGTTGACAGCACCGCGTAGGACTTCTGCACCACTCAGTCTCGCTCAATGTACCAGCACAACCTGTCGCTCAAAGCTTTGCATGGCGTGCGTGAGGAGTTCAGCCCAGCTCTCAGAGCTTGTTGTGGAGAAGCAATGAGACAGCGTAGCATTGCTTGATTGAAGCACCTTGTCAGGGGTCAGTGCGCCGTGTTTACGCTTCGAATTTTGCAGTGTAAAATTTACACTGTGTCCACGGGCCACGCGTTTATGTGTTTGTGCTTGCTGCTTTGGACGCGCATGTTCGCCCATGCGCTGCAGTTGTGGTTTGGAAGTTCAGCTGCCAAACAGTGCGACCTTGCCTCACTCCCCCGTGCATCCGCGATGGCTAGCAAGCTTGCAGCGCTCAGCCGTGAGTTGAGTGGCCTCACCGAGGAGCAGATCGCCAGCCTCCTTCTGAGCACCATGGCCCCGCATCAGCACGAACGCCTTTTGGCTCGTGCGGCTCAGGCCAAGGAAGCTGAGTCCCGGCTGGACTCGGAGATTGCAGAGTCCCATGGGCGAGCCAAGGAAGCCAAGACTTTTGACGCAGTGTTCGTGATCGACTGCACTGCATCTATGGTGAAGCAGATTGCTCATGCCAAGGAGACAGTGGCATCCATCCAGAGGGATATCTGCCGCTTGTTGGGTGCAGGTGGAAGTGTACGTCTTGCCGTGGTGGGATTCAGAGATCACAACGACCAGGACCAACTCGAAGTTCTGCCCTTCACAAAAGATGTGCAAGAGGTAGAGAACTTCCTGACCCGGTTGTCCGCAAAGGGCGGGGGTGGTGATGCGTGCGAAGATGTCATCGGTGGAATTGAAGCATCGCTGAAGCTGTCCTGGATGGCACGAACCCGGGTCATGTACCTTTTGTGCGATTGTCCGTCACATGGGGCTCGCTTTTACGATGCGGCAGTCGCTAAGACGTACAAGAACTTTGACAATCATCCAGACGACCCGAGGCAGTGGCAGCCAACCGATGAGCTCCTGGCCAAGACTGTTGAGCTTCGCATCAACTTGGTGTGCCTCGAGTATTATTCACTTTGCTCGAAGATGTTAGGGATTTTCAAGAAGCTGCGTGAGCAACTAGCGACGACGGACCACACTTTGCAGACCATCGTCTACAAGTCCGACGACACTGCTGAGAACTTCGTGCGCTGCGTCCTCCGTAGCACTTCGAAATCTTTGCGGTCTTCGCTCGGAAACTCGTCGTCCCGAGTCGCACATGAACCTGAGGCGCATCTGCAGCTCGACGAGAACATGGACATTTCTTGGAGGGACTTCAAGCACTGGAAATGCCACCAGGTACTCGTGACCGCATTGACGGTTTCCGGTCTTCATGTTGCGCCGAAGCAGAACAGCACGGTTCAGAGGTTCTATGTCCGTGCGGAGCCGTTTGCTTCCGGCAACATGCGATGGGCTTTCCCTGCGGCCAATGAGGAGGGACTGCGCTTCGTTCTCAAGGTCGGTATGCCGAGCAACTGCACACTAGGCGATCGCGAATCATTTGACTAGGCAGCCTTCGTCACACTAAGTAGTTCACCACGTGCCAACTCACCTAGGCAGTTTCATCTTCTTCGACTGCCGAAGATTAAGGGAAGTCGCAAGGCAGTGTGGCAGAAAATTAATTGTCAAACCTCAAGCCTGCAAGGTGCAAAAGGCGGATCGCAAGAAGGCGAAGGAGCTTTGCTTCCAGGATGTGCAGACACAGGCAGGGCGTAGGGCCTATGTATGTTTTCGCCAGCAGTAGTACTTCAGTCGTTTTTGATCACAAGTGTCATTTTTTGACAGTTGTGACGCTGCCGGCATGCCGAAGGTTTTGTACAGTGAGGTTCCTCCCGGTCAAGTGGTTCCCTTGTTGCAAGCATGGGAGGCGTACGACTGATATTTGTATAAGAGTCCAGCAAAAAGTTCAGGCTCACTCCTCAACTAGTACTGGTGGCCGCCATTGCGCCGAGGAAGCATGCTAAACGATACCCTGGTTCCAGCTTCCCTTGACCAGGCTTACGCGAAAATCTTTGCCGTCGAGTTCTCGCGCCTAGTCCCGGAGGCTCCTTTGCAGTTCGTTGACTCATGGATGGTGCAGCTGCCCAAGTGGGAGGTTGCCGAGCATGCAACCGTTGAGCTCTTCATTGAAGGGAAGTACGAAAAATACACGAGCAACAACGGCTTCAGCTCGCCCGGAGCACTTCTTGCGGAGACATTCTCACACTTTACGTGGCAATATTCCGGTGGCAACATGCAGGTGACGGACTTGCAAGGGGTAAATTGCTCCGTCCTGACCGATCCACAAATCCATTGCGCAAAGGAGGACCTGTTCAGCCGTGGCAATTTGGGAAGCGTGGAATGGACGATTTTTTCCTAAGCCATTGCTGCAACGATTTGTGCCGGAAGCTGCGCTTGAAACAGTCCCCAATGCAGCCTGGCTTTGAATGCATTTCGGACCTGTGTCCTACTGGCGTTGGTGAAGATGCTTTGTCGGATGTTGAGTCCGTGATCTCAAGTTACAGTACAGCTTCCAGGCTCTTGTCATGCGAGCTTTGCATGGCCCAAGTCTGCGCCGGGACCAAGCATCAACTCGACACGCTTGAGAAGTACAATGCCGTTTGGTGCCAGGAGTGCCTTCGCAAGGCCGTGGAAGCCCTCGTGGAGACGAAGTGTTTGAGCTGCAAGAAGCCATTCTCGTATTCTTTCTACGCCATCAAGTTCAAAGGTTGCGTCGCGCCGGCCACTTGTGACGACTGTGAGCGTGGGGAGAACTGGATGTTGATCTGAGTACACAGCTCTACTGCGAAAAGTTTTTGCAAGCTTCCTCATTATGAGCATGAGCACTGACTGCAAAAGCCATGCCAGGGCTCAGTATTTAGTCTGTCCTTTGGAGAAGGACGCAGCACATTTTAGTTGATGCAGAATTATACATGCAGTCACCGTGTCCTGTGTCGAGCGGAACGACAGGTGCAGAGTTCCACATCGGCACACTGTTGACGCTGTGGCAGCATGGCAGAAAAATCGTTGTTCTTGTGCCGTGACGTGGTGTTCGCATTCACTGCATGAGTGTTGCTGAGCATGTTGCAGAAAAGGCCTTTATCAGTGAAAGAAACAGCAGACCCATCCAAGCTGCATGCATGCCAAGGCCTTCTGGCAACGGCGCGGGGCAGCCTCTTGGCACGGATAGTTTTGGCTTGCCCCTACTCTGATCAGGATGACACATACCTACTTTAGTAGCTGAGTGAGTACACTTTAAGCTTTGTGGGATGATATGATCCCTTATGGAACTGAAAATGTACACTTTCTCGTGCTTACGAACTCAACAGCCAAGCTACAGTATGTAGATGTTCGACCTGAAGCTTGACTGCACTTGCCAAAGGTTCAATAGGCAAATATGAATCATGCCAACCATAAAACCCTACTGGTCCATCTACCCAAATAGCATACACTTTTGCCCCAAAGTACCTATATAGGGACTACTTTAAGGCCAAAGTATATACTATGTGGGCACATGGACCCTTAGGGAAACCTTAACATGCATACTAGGAGTGCCTTCGGTTCATCCCGCGGTCCAGGACGTAGGGTGTAGAGCTCTGTGTTTGGCGGTTATAGTTTTTCTTCTTACGGCTTAGGATGCTTTCGGTTTTACGTGCGGTCTTCATTGTAGTGAATAGTTGGGGTTACCTTATGGGTTCCGAAATGCAAAACTGAAACAAACACGAGATTAAGATGGACACTACAGGTAGGCCTTACAGGGTTTAGGGATTCTCCTTGTGGTGTAGCTGTCCCAGAGCTTCTTTGCCATGTCACTCGTTGCCATGGTCTCATCTCGTGGGCCCATCCGCCGACTATACAATAGTATGCCTTTCTTTGGGCCTTATGATCTCTCAGCATAAATCAAACCATCATGCAGCTGTTGGGGCCTCTGCTTGAAGGATCTGGGGACTTAGTAAGTAGGATTTTGATGTACCTTCATCAGGGAAATTAGAGTTACCTTAAGATACGAATAATCCTACGTTACAGCGCCCCCTCATCTCAAAAGGAGGGTTTGGTCCTGGAACGTCGAGTTTTCAGCCTCCGCTCGAAACCACAACACTACTACAAAGCACCTCCGACCGAAAGCCTTGGCGAGGTTTTGTTCAACTAGCGCTCCCTGGACTTAGCTTTAAAGAAGGGGGGGCATGCTGACTGTTATTTCTCCGAGTTGTGTGCCGGTATTCCTGGGTGTCCCTAATGCTTGAGCCTTACAGCCTAAGTCTAATAAAACCTCGACCCCCAAGAACCCCTTCACCTGTCCGAGGCCCAGAAGCTGCGGCGCAGCTAAAAAAAGCAGCAGCGCCACTGCGCGAAAAAACCTGCATGAGTCGAATGACTGCATAAGCACATCGCTGGCATTCAGGGATGTACCGCACCAGTATTGGTTTTGTGCGCAGCAGTGAGCTTTAGCCGAAGAGTTTGCACGCCTGTTGTGTCATACATCAAGCTGTCGAACAACAGGTCTCCAAGTGCATTACCTAGAGTTTGCATTTTGGGCATCACCACGACCAAGAACTAACACGTTTTGACATGACTCGACCTGTAGAGACTGTCACGCCAGAATTAAAACGGAGAGCAGATGTTTTCAGCACCTGCCGGTCGAGAGCTGCAACTTAGACTGAGACTGTCAGGGGTAGAATATCCAAATAAAGCAATATTAATAGCATTAATATACACATTCACTAGCATCAGACGCACAAGCCCTCTATCATTTTCGTAGGTTTGTTTGCATTTCAGGATTTAGATTCTTGGAGTTTGTCTGTCCTTGGGCTTTTTTGGGGGTTTTGTCTGTTCGTCGGCAAGAGTCGGTCCTCATTCTGTCAGTTTTTGGTTTCAGTGCCTCGGCTGCAACGGACCCATGTCCACTTTGTTGCTGCTCCGAATGGGCATTTCAAGCTTGGCTGCACGTAGGTGCGTAGCATTGCCTAGAAGGACGGCGCAAGCACAGACACCTGAGGAAATCCCTGACCAAGCAATTTGGCGTGAGTCTACATAGCTTGGACATGATTCTGCCAAGCCTAAGGGGCCTTGGCTGCCTGTTGCGCATCGCTGGACGTTCACTCCTTCTACTTTCCAGATTCATTCAGCTGCTGCTGCCCTAACCCCCCAAGGTACCTACTATAATAAACTACTAGAGCCCCTAGGGCTCTATATAGTAGGTGCCTGGAGGGTTAGGGTTGTTGCTTCTGGCCGTAAGCCGTGCCATCAACCGTTGAAGGCCCAAACCCTACACTCCAACTCTAAGCCCCAAGCCCCAAACTTCGAACCCGTAAGCCGCCCCGGGTTCCGTCCTGCCATGGCGACGGAAAGGGCGCAGTCAAATCTGCCGATCACCAAAGCTGCTGCAGGTCGGTTCAGAGACTTTAGATTTTACATTTTGATTTGACTCGAGATGGGTTTAGAGCAGTTGTGCACCGCTTATTTCGTCATTGTTGCGAAGGGCTTTACATTTCGATCCCGCACTGCTCGAGGGCTTTCTTAAGGTATGTTGGGGCCTCTCTTGGAACCCAGACACTCCGAACCGTTTAAATGTAGAATACACACTGAAGGAGTAGTTAATTTAGGGGTTGTAGGCTGGAAGGGCTTGTGGATCGCAGCATACGCTGTAGATCTCAAGAAAACTTTGCACCTCGGAAATCCCAACATCAGCTGACCCTGGCAGAGACAATTCGAGCCGAGACCCAAGGATCCTAAAGCCCAAACGCTGAAGCCCCTAAACTCTGACCCAAAGGCTCCATGTACCTATATAGTAGCTACTTGGGCCTTAAAGGGGTCCCTATGGAGGTACTTTAAGGCCTAAGTATCTACTATGAAGGTACATGGAGCATTTGGGTGAACCCTCGCCTTCGCTGTATCCCTTGAAGAACTAGTACCCGTGCCTGCGGGGCGATGTTTGAGGTTCTACCTTACCAGGCCCGACCTCCGTCCCCCTTATTCCTGGACCCTTGCCCCTTATGAGGTCCTGTAGATCGGCTCTTGTACAGAGGCGGGCTGGTGGTGCTAGGCAGAACCCCGAACCCCAAGCTAACGCCTACTTAATTTCATGGATCAGCGGACTTAGCTTGTAAGTATGCAGTATGCTCAATCACTTACAGCCCCAAATTCTGCACTTGTAACTATAACCTTGCTTACTGAGGCCTTGACCCTCACCGAAAGCATTAGGGTTTATAGGGCTTCGGGCTTAAACTCGGGGTTTAGGGTTTAGGGTCCCCCTTTAAGGAGTTCCTCGTGCCAGGACGCGGGATGGTTTGATGACGACGCTCGCGGACCTCTCGGCCAACGTTTGGAAGGCCTGAGGGTTTCATAAGGGCTTGATTGCGATTCTGGTTTCGTAAGGTATAGAAACCTTAGAAGTTAGCGTAGGTGTTTGGGCTTTATCTTGTTCTTACCTCGGCAACCGCAGAACATTGAACTTTCGGCTTTGGATCTGTTTTGATCTGAGTAGCACTGCTTGAACTGTGCTGGGAGAGGAGTTTAGAAGAGAGCTTCTAAACCCTTAAACCCTAAAACCCCTAAACCCTAATTTAACCCTAAACCCTAAACCCTATAAGTTGGGGTTTGGTGGAGCGTAGGGTGCTTCCGAGCTCTGTGGCTTCAGGCGCTGCCATTCTTGAGGCTGGGGGCGCATGTAGGATCGTTATTTCGACGACAGAAACAGCGTTTAGTGGAGGATTTCGGGTGTACCAAGCCCAGCTTGGTGTTTTTGCTCTCTTGAAATTTATGAATCGGAATTCAGAGCCAGGCATGGTCTTGCGGCTTTCGGCTTTGAAACACTTGGCTTCGGCACGGTGGGCTTAAGTCAAGGAAGCCCAAATAATGGTCTGTAGACTATGCTGACACCAGCCCAGTATAATGCATGGCTTGAAGGCTGCGGAATATAGAAGCTTAGATTACCAATATTACGCTCTACGGAGCTCTATATCTCAAGACCCCAGCAAGTCAAAACGCTGAAGCCCGTTGACAGTTGCTGGCTTAGGGGGTAGTTCTCTAAATTAGGGTCCCTTGCAAGGTCCTGTTTATAAGGGTGCCGTACTATTTGGTAGACCAAAAAGGGGACCCTAACTAAGAGAGCTACCCAAGGGCTGACAGATGCTAGTGATGCTTGCATGTCTTTTTGATTATAGAGTTTGGTTGTAGAACTGGTGCTGCATTTCATGCCAGTACACTTACTCGGGATCGGAAACGGGAAGCCAACTCGGACAAGACAGCATCCAGTTGTCGAGACTCACCCTACACCGCCTAAACCCTAAGCCCTTCAACCCTGAACCCTAAACCCTTAAACCCTAAACCCTTAAACCCACCCTAAACCCTTAAACCCTTAAGCCCTAAACTCCCAAACTCCCAAAGCCCCACCACCCGATCCAGGCCGGTCCCACGCTGGATCATTCGACCTACCAGTGACCCGGGCTCTGGGCAGAGACTCCAACACCCATATATACCTTAGGGATTAGGGTTTAAGGATTAGGCTTTGGGGTTTAGGGGTTAGGGCTTAGGGGCTCAGAGGAATATACCTTAAATTATAATAGGAACCCTAAGAAGATTCAAGTTATACTCCTTAATTAAGGGGTTTTGGAGTCTCTGGGTCTAGGGTTTACGGGATGGGATTTAGACTGTGGTGTATAGTACCCTGAGGGTCCAAAGGATCTGAGAATTAGGTACTTGGTTTACAGATAGTAGTTTTGTAGGTTAGTATTTGGGAGAGTATATGATTATTAGGTACTTGGACCCTTTGGGGTAGGTGACCCTGTGCGGCAAGGTTATGGCTTCAGAGTTTGAGATGAAGGTGAAGGGCTCAGGTGCAACAACGTCGTAATCAATACAGGTGCCTTCATACGGCTGATGATAAAGTCCTGCATTACCTTAAGGACCCTAAACCATGGGAATTATGGCATATTCCTAATTATGGGTAATGCAGGAGTTAGACCATCAGCCGTGACTATAGAATATTATCGTACAAGCACAAGGAGCCCTAAAAGACTAACATATTCAATGATGGCTTCAGAAGTTTTGTAACCCCTGGAAGCTTGACCCCTAGTTCCCCGAGGAAACTGGGCAAGCAAGACACATCTTCGGGCTCAAAGTTTTGGGCATTGGATTTTTGGGTTCTCAACCTTGCACCAACCAGGGAGCCTTTGCAATCAACACTTCGGTTTCGGGAAGTAGGTTTTAGGCTTAGGGTTTTTTCGATTGTGGTGGTTTTCAAGGACCTACCAGTGACAACTTGCAACAAGGGCTTGTAATTTCGCTTTGATTGTTATGGGTGCAGGGCTTAAGATTTACTTTAGGCTAACTAGGGTCTAGGTCTCTTTTCCTTCGAGCATCCGCATGTGTGCGATCACGTCATGCACCGTTCCTTGGAGCTTCAGGCTGTGTAGAACCTGGGTTTAGTAGTACTTCCATGCCCGAAAAGCACCCCCTCAACTTCAGTCATTTGCACCACAATCCTGTTAAGAGTACATTGCAACAGTAAGCTGTAAGCGCACTGAGCCTCGAAGCTACAGGTACTACATCCAGCTGAAATTCGGCGGCGCCACGTGGGAAGTACAGCTCCGAGCGCCGAATAGACCTGCAGCCACACCACCCTCTATGCATACAGGGCTTAGGATTTGGTGTTTCTGAGCCAATTTTGCAAGCACAAAGTACACAAAGCAATGCCATAGAGGGGTGCCCGGCTAGTTGTTGCATGCAATTTGTTAACTGGCTGTGCGTTTGCTAGACCCGTTTGACAACGCCCGTCCTGATCACGCATGCTTGGTCGCGGCATTATTTCCAAGACTGTGTCTTCGTCTGCAGTCACAACTTGGACGTTTCGGGTAATTTACTGAGTCCTTGTTAAGGGATTTAATTATCTTCCCGGAATAAAGAAACCCTATTATTTACTATAGATCCCGATAAAAACTTAAATTAAAAATCTGAAAAACAAGAACCCAGTTTAGGGCTTAGGGTTTAGGGTCATGGAATAAAGCCCGTACATGCGTACTTGCCCAGGGCTTGAGCCTCCACGCATGGCGCCCCACCTGAGACAACTTTCTACCTGCCACATTTTTGTAAGCAACATCTATTAGGGTTAGAGTTTAAGGGTTTAGGGGTTAGTTTAGGGCCCTTCACGGAAGATCCGAATGCAGGCCTGCCAGCACTCCCCTGAAACTTGTCTTTAAACTCGAAATCTTCCTGTTTGGGGTGCCTTCTCAAGGTATACGTATTTCTTAGGGGGTCGCCTTCTTGTCGAACCTCTTAACTTAACTAAAGTAAAGCCTATGGACCCCAAAGAGACGTCGTTAGTAGCCAGTTCATACTGTTGAAGCCTTAATAATTAGTATAGGGTTTTGGGGCCCATTGTACTATAACTATAGTAAGGACCCCTGAGGAATAATATAGGTAGTTGTTTAGGCTTCTTTATTATGTCTGGTGCTTTCCAACATGCTTTCTGAGGTCGCGAAGCGCTTCAGCGACTTCGACACATTGTCATGGGCTTGTGAACACGGTGTGATTGATTGGTGTTTGAGGTCTTCGATTTGGAATCCCACAACCGAGAAGACCCTATACCTTCACGGTATATAACAAAGCCTCGCTAGGTCAGACAGTGGGACCGCGATGCCCTTTCTTAGTTTCGGCTCTGCGTTGCAAAGCGGGAGAGTAATGTAGAAGCCTAAATGATTACCTATATTTGTCTTAGGGTTCCTTACTAGAGTTATACTATAAAGGAGTCCGAAACCCTATTCCAATTATTAAGGCCCCGAATAGTATAGGAAGAAGCGGTGCCTGTTGGGCATTGGGGCCACGATAGTCCAAAGCTGGAGGTGACAGGGAACGTACAGTTGCAACAACCCACTAAGTCAAGATTATGAAAGAGTCATTGCGTACTATTTTGTAGGGTTTCCGTTCTGAGGCTGCAGGGTTACCTGTACTCTTCAATGTAGCCTCTTGAGTTTTGGTTAACCAGTCTTATGGCACGCGCCCCACAACACACAAAAACAGGTAACCAATAGAAAATAAACGCACTGCAGACCATCGGCACGATTGTCGACTGAACCTTGGAGTACTTTAGGTTCGTATTTGGGGGGACGGAGGGGCATGATTATCAGGCGCTGGACACTTAAAGTGCGCTTTCTTGCCAACGACTGTTGACTTCATGGTGTCATGTGCAGTTGTTCTTTTTGCAGCATTCTTCTGTATGGAAACACCAACATTGAGGCAGCCGGGACTGCTCGAGGGAAACTTGCCCCGGTATCGATGTCATAAACGCACGGATGGCTCGCACTCACCGCTCCACAATGCTGGTCACTCGAAGATTGTTATTGTTGTGCTTGGTCTCGCTGATCGGAAGCTTGCTTTATGCGAGCTCGAAGCACCTCCTTCCAAGCAGTTGTTTCCTCCTGCCACATGTACACCGTCCACCCGAAGAATTCTCTAAAGCAAGGACAAGCCGCGAACTTGTGCATGGGTTTCGTTTGGCGTATAGGGGCCATACCCCTGCTGCCACAGTACTCGGTGCTGCTGATGCACGTATCCAATCAGTGGCATTCGAAAGAAAGAAAAGATGGTCTTGGAATTTGTTCATTTGGTGTGCCATCGTTGCCTCACTAGTTCTTAACGGAGGTACCGACGGTGTTGTGTGGTCGGCAGTTTTCGGCGCTGTCAAGTTAAGAAGATGGATGCGGCGTGGCTCAGTGTCCTTGGAGCGTGGCACGATGGCTCACTTCGCATGGAGAGGTGCCACTCTCGGTGTGGTGCTATCGGTTCTCTTGGAGCTGCTAATGCCTCTAGCCGTTGCCTGTTTCTGGCCCGGCTTGGCAATCTTCCTGCTGAGAACTGGAGCTGTTGCTGCAGTGGAGGAGCTCGGCAAGTTTATTGCTTTGACATGGCTCTCTTGGTCGAGTATGACACCTTGGTGCCGGGATCCGTCGCCGTCAAAGTCCTGGCCTCGCCGTCCCCGAACTATCATGCTTCTTGGTTCCTGAGTAGTCCCCTTTTTGCCCTTTTTCTTTTTGAATTTTGGGTACATAGGAAAAAGGGTACCCTTATCATTAAGGGGCTACTGGAAAAACCTAGGCTAGCTGGCTTCAGCGTCGGAGTCGGCTTCATGGTGGCAGAAAACAGTGGCTACTTCCCAAGGGCCCTCGACTCTTTCTTGGCTACCCTCTGGAGGTTCAACAACAGGGAAGATGTCATCCTGCAGGTCGTTCTTGACTTCCTCGAGTTTCTCTGCTTCAGGATTATTCTGAACCCGCACCCATACTTGACTGGCATCGTTGCCGGCCGCTTTGCAAAGGGCCAGATAGAAACTGCGAAGCAACAGCATTCGATTGCTGTGCTGTGGAAGGTGATGTGGCCCTCGGCCGTCTTGCATGCGCTTCTAAACATCTTTTCCGGTCTGCCTTTGTTACGCTTGATCCTCGTCTTCATCTGTGGAAAGGTGTTCAGAGACACGTGGGAAAGCTTGCCAGAGCCAGAAGATGAGAATTCCACTGCCCAGCGCTAGCGGCAGCTGCTCCCCGGCCTGCTTCCCCCCTTTTTTTTTACCGGTGCCAAGTCTTTAAGTGCTGGTGCTGCCAGCTCCCTCAAAGTTGTGTTTGTGTTTTTCAGCCATTTCAGCCCGTTCTTTGACTCGGAGTTGTTCGACAGTGCACACATCCCGCTCAAGTGTCACCAGAATAGTAGCCAGTGGCGATCATAGTAAACATCCTGCCTCTTCAACAAAATACTAGCAGTCATGACAGCCACATGGCAACCATCATCACCATCACCATATAATGTAATATAACAAAATATGCCCATCATCATCAGTGGCCATCACCACCGTCACCATGGCGGCCCTCCTCACATCACCGTAGAGCAACCCGCCGGCTGACGCGCTTTGCATGGGTTGCTTTGAAGTGCCATCCAATGCTTGGGTTCTTGTTACCTTAGGGTTTAGGGTTTAGGGTAAGTTTACCATGAATAATAGGGGTCTATAGTGAATAATATGGTTTCCTTATGATAGTAACTTAATTGACATAGATCGGGATCTAGAGTGAAAAATTTGGTTTCCTTGTGATAGTAGCTTAACTTAAATTCCCGTAACAAGAACCCATCCACTGCTGCAGCGGAAAGGCTGGGGTACAGGACGGTCAGCCAGACCTGAGCGAGTCAAAACGTAATGTAGGGGGCCTCAATAATTACCTAGACTATTTTGGGGGTTCCCTATGATAGTTCTAGTATCTTGAGGCCAACCGGCCGGCTGCTGCGCCTTGCATGGGTTGCTTGAAGCGCCATCCAATGCGGGTTCTTGTTACTTAATTTAAGTTTTCCATGATTAATAGGGGTCTATAGTGAATATTATGGTTTCCTTTTGATAGTAACTTATTTTACATAGATCGGGATCTAGAGTGAATAATATGGTTTCCTTGTGATAGTAGCTTAACGTAAATTTAAGTCCCGTAACAAGAACCCATCCACTGCTGCAGCGGAAAGGCTGGGGTACAGGACGGTCAGCCAGACCTGAGCGAGTCAAAACGTAATGTAGGGGCCTCAATAATTTCCTAGTCTATTTTGGGGGTTCCCTCTGATAGTCCTAGTGTAAAGGTCCTCAATAATTCCCTAGACTATTTTTGGGGGGTTCTTTATGACAGTTCTAGTATACTGGGCCAAAAAACCCCATTCTAATGATAAAGGCCTCTATCTTACTATCTTGATCGAGCTCCTGTAGTTCCTCATCTTTGCGCATCTGTCAGTCACTGCGTTCGATGTTAGAAAGAACATACCATGGAGCATGTCAATGCCCTAAGGGTCCAAGTACCCAAATTAGTAGGGTTTCAAAGTCTAAAAACCATTCAGGGTATGGATTTGGGACCTAAAACCTTGCTATTTGGGTACTCGGACCCTCTAGGAATGTCTTTTAGGCTGAAGCCCATGTGAGACGACATCTGCATACACCAAGCGCCGAGCCACTAGACAGGTACTCGGACGCCTGTTTAACTTGCAGCCCCAGCCACTTCAGACGCAGTGTGTCGTAGCCTTTACCCTAAGGGTCAATCTACTCATATAGTGTATACATTGGCTCCAGAGTACCTATAGGGACTACTTTAAGGCCAAAGTATGTACTACTTGGGCACATGGACCCTCAGGGTTATATTGCTTGCAGATCCTGTGCAGGCAATAAGACAACCTTGGACTGCCCTACATAAGGAATTCGAACTCTAAGCCCAAAATGGGGGCTTTCCAAAAATTAGGGTACCTTATTTTGGTGTCCTTATAATAAGCATCCGACTATTTTGGGTACTATATTAGGGTCCCCTATTTTCGGAAACCCCCAGTTGTCTAACTCCAGCACCACTCCCTAAACGACAAACCTGGCTAAAACCTGGCTAAACTCTAACCCCTTCCAGCCTTGCAAGCCTGCTTCTTGACCTCCACTTTCCGACCCTGCCACCCCCAACCTCCAAACTCCCATAAGAGCATTGCTTGAAAGTCATCTTTCTGCTCAGTATGTGTTTGTTCCCAAGACAGCAGGAAACTTACATGTACCTCGAACACCCCTACTAGCAGAAATCCTTGGGAACCAGAATCAAGGGATAGTTTCAGAACTGTTAGAGCATGGACTGCAAGCAGCCCGAAACCCGTTACAATCACTTCACCTCCAGACCCCAATTCAATCCCTGAACCAGACCAAACCTGACCCTAAATCCTAAATCCCAAGGCCTACACCCTAAACCCTAAATCCTAAACCCTAAATCCGAACTCCCAAGCCCTAAATCCTAAACCCTATACCCTGAATCCTAAACCCGAAATTTACTTGAGGGATGATTGACTCCTGGGTCCTGGGTAAGGCTGCAAAGCTTGGCGAGCAGCCGCTATGGCGGTCTGTCGGGGGCCTCGTCCGTTTGTGGTAGAATGTGAGTTCGAGACACATTGGGGCGTATAGGGTGTAGAGTTTGGGGTTTAGGGTTTGGGGTTTTAGGCTTTGGGGTGTAGGGTTTAGGTTTGGAATTTGGGGCTTGGGTTTTGGGGTTCTAGGCTCTAGGGATGTGGGTCTTGGGGTGGGGTTCAGGGTTTCGGTCATTTTGTGGGGTTTGGGTAGCCCCGAACCCCACGCAATGGAATCAAGATTATCCCCAAAGGCTCCATGTACCTATATAGTAGCTACTTGGGCCTTAAAGGGGTCCCTATGGAGGTACTTTAAGGCCTAAGTCTCTACTATGAAGGTACATGGAGCCTTGAGGATCGTTGATAATTTTGCGCTCGGGTCCAGGGAGTGAAGGGTTGAGGCTAAAGCGTTTAGAGTGCTGAGCCCCAAACCTTAGTAGCTGAATGAGGACACTTTAAACTTTTTTGGTGATAGCATGATGTCTTATAGAACGGAAAGTCTACACTTTTTTGTGCTTATGAACTCAGCAGCTAAGAAACCCTAAACCGCTTCATGGTCTAGCAGTTCAAGGCTTTCGGCGGTTGGGAAAGTGTCGTGTTAGAGGGTTTAGGGTTTAGGGTTTCGTTTTAGAGATCTGCGACTCAGAAGTTCGAGAAGCTGAACCTGCGTCTTGAATATTCCGCAGCTCTGCCCCCCCAGAATGACAATCGATAGCTGTAGATTGTGCAAATAAGTGTGTATATATGATGTGTACGTGTATATATATATATACATGTATGTATGTATGTATGTATGTATGTATGTATGCATGCATGCATGCATGCATGCATGTATATATATATGTATATATATATATAGATATGTGTGTNNTATATATATATATGTATAAACATAAACACAATACGTAATATACGCACTATTAGTATCTACATCGTGATACATCCCCAAACCTTGAATCCGTAAAGCGCTGCTAAAGGCTTGATTACTGCAAGGAACTAAAAGACGGAAAAGAGTAGCTTCGTAGTATCAGGGCGCATAGAGTATTGGTTTCCGGGTTGTAGGCATTAGGGTTTCCTATGAAGATTGATTTAGGGTTTTAGGGTTTCCTATGGAGATTGGTTTAGGGTTGTAGGGCTTTTGGGTTTTAGGGCTTTAGGGTTTCCTACGAATATAGCATCTAGCGCATCTTTCATGCCGACTCGTTCAAGCTCCAGGGGCCTTGCGTTTGGGCCTAAACCCTAAGCCCTAAACCTTATAAGACCTTTCAGGGCTTATCGCCCTGTTAGTCCCGAAACCCCACAGCGCCAAGTCCAGCTTCCAAAAGATCCCAATAAAACCCCATAATTAAGGAAGTATACCTTAGACTATAGGGGCCTTAATATTATGATTTAAGGTATATTCCAAACCCTAAAACCCTAAACCCTAAAGCCTGAAACCCTGAAACCCTAAAACCCTAAACCCTAACCCTTAGTTAAGGGGTCTTGGGTTTGCTGAGTTGGTATCACTGCGAACCCTAAACCTGAACCAGGCCCAAACTGCCGGCAAAGACGTTACTGGGTGCGCCGACGGATCAGGTGGGCTCTACCCAGAGACAGTTTAGGGGTTTAGGGTTTAGGGTTTAAGGGTTTAGGGTTTAGGGGTTTAGGGGTTTAGGGTTAGGGTTTAGGGGGTTTAGAGTTTAGGGTTTAGGGTTTTGGGTGAACTCTCTACCCAGAGAGCCCAATACCCCTTAAACAAGGAATATGCCTTAAATTATAGGGGCCTTAATATTATGATTCAAGGTATATTCCTTAATTGAGGGGTATTGGGCTCTCTGAGTATGTAGTGTTTTAACATTCCGTCTTACAAGCCATGTAAGGTGAGAGAGTTTAGGACACTGAAGCGACTCTAGTATAAGGGTCTAAATAATTGCCAACACTATTTTGGGGGTTCCTTATTAAATCTATAGTATGATATACCCCAAAACCCTATTCCAAACATTAAGGCTCCTTTTTTGGCCCATGACCAAATGCCTATCCGTGTTCCCATATGGGTAGTTCTCTCAATTAGGGTCCCTTTTAGGGTCCTTTTTATAAGAGTGCCGTACTGTATTGGGGACCTAAAAAGAGACCCTAATTTAGAGAACTACCCATATAGTACCCTTATAGAACCCTTCTTATAGATCTCTTTAAGGAACCCTAAAAGGGACCCTAAAAAGGGTCCCTACTTTAGAGAACTACCCATCTAGTTAGTATATACTTGGGCATCAAGGGGGCTCCTTTCTATGACTCATGAGTACTTACAGGCCTATGCATACACCCTAAACCCTCAACCCTGGACCCTAAACCCCTAAAACCTAAACCCTAAACTCTAAACCCTAAACCCTTAAACCCCTAAACCCCTAAATTCTAAACCCTAACTCATAGCCATATAGATACATGGAGCCTTAGGGCGTTTAGTTGTAGGTTGGGTCAAGAAGGGCCCTTGGGCCGATTTTTCATCAGTGTCCATGGTAGAGTTTAGGGTTTAGGGTTCTAGGGGTTTAGGGTTTGTGGGTTTAGGGTTTAAGGGTTGAGGGTTTAGGGTTTAAGGGTTTAGGATTTACGGGTTTAGGCTTTTTGGGGGTTAGGGTTTGCGATTTAGGGTTTAGGGGTTTTGAGTTTAGGGTTTAAGGGTCTAGGGTCTAGGGTTTATGGTTGCAAGTTTAGGATTTAGGGTTTAAGGGTTTAGGGTTTAGGGTTTAAGAGTTTAGGATTTAGGGGGTTAGGGTTTTATGGGTTTGGGGTTTAAGGGCTTAGGATTTAGGGTTTAGGGTGTTATTGGGATGCGATGCACCGCGACCCCACCAAATATCGCTCGCCTCAGCAGTTGGGGTTCCGGGCTTGATGGCTTGGATCTAGGGTTTAGGGTTTAGGGTTGAATCTTAAGCCTAAGCCCTAAACCTCCCCGAAGCCCAAAACCGAGCTTGCTAACTTTTCATTCCTTGCAAGAACTGAAGCTTGAGTGTGCAAGGAGGTCGAGCTCCCAACCTGATTTGCGCCAAGAGGAACTCTCATAGGAACCGGGTAATAAAGCATGGCAGAAAGCATGGCGGTAATCACCAGGGACCATGTAACACAACCCAGCTATAGCTGATCCCAGCTGTATGTCGTTCAGGCGGCCATTGACGCGCGCAAGGAGCAGTGTGGCACTCAATCAGCTCTGTTCGTTTGTGTGCGTCATCTGTTGTCCTGTTAGAACTTGCCAATGCATAATTGTGGTAGCCGGCTTGGTGACGACGGTGATGGTCGCATTGACGGTTCTGG
>CAJNJA010034598.1:0-27381 GCA_905231915.1 Symbiodinium necroappetens
AGAGTGCGACGAGCGTGAAATATATAAGATCATACTACATTATCTTATAGTATATTATAGTATATTATATTATATTATATTATATTATATTATATTATATTATATTATATTATATTATACTACATTACATTATATTGTATTATTATGTTATAATATATTATACTATATTATATTATATTGTATTATGTTATTTTATAATTAAAGCATCATGTCATCCTACGGTCCTTCTGCTGCTATCCGGCAGTGAAGGGTCCCAGCTCCGACGGCTTTAGCCCCCCAAGCGCTGAAGCCAAGCCAAGCCAGACCGTCAGACGCAACAGTCAGTCAGTCAGTCAGTCAGTCAGTCAGTCAGTCAGTCAGTCAGTCAGTCAGTCAGTCAGTCAGTCAGTCAGTCTCAGTGTGTTGTGTGTGTGTGTGTTTGTGTTTTTGTGTGTTTTTGTGTGTGTGTGTGTTTTTTTGTGTTTTAGTCAGGCTCGGGCCCTCCAACCCCGGTGTGAAACTGGAAAAAGGGCAGAAGCCCCATTGCACGTGCCAACCAGATCAACCAAGCATAGCCAACGCCGACACGAGTCCAAGGGTAACGCCCCCCGAAGAACGCTCAAACCAGAACTCGGCCTGACGCAACGCCCTAGGGCGGAGCCCTAACCCTAGCCCCTCGACCTGAAGTGCCAAGCCCCCTAATACTTCAAAGCCCTAAACCCGAAACCCAACCAGGTCTGCCATCCTCTCCTACCAGCTCTTCCTAGCATGGTTTGCCACTGACGACTTCGCTGCCATGCGAAGACGTGGGAGTCTGAAGGTGGGCTCGCGTGTAGGATTTGGGGCTACGAAAATGTGTACTTCTCAAGAGTTTCGCAACTCAAGCCTCCATTGTCCACCTAAGCCCTAAACCCTAAACCCCAAGCAAAAAAAAAATCCCTAAACCCTAAACCCTAAGCCCTAAACCCCATACTCCCACTCCCCAGAGCCCTGGGGACCTGAAGCTCTCAAGCAACCCCTCGGCCTCTCGCCTCACAGTCCTAAGCCAGAGAACCGCGACCCCAAAGCCTGCTGCCCAAAAAAGAAAACCCCTTTAAGGAACCTATGATCCCTTATAGAACCACATTCAAGGAACCTATGATCCCTTCTAGAACCCTTTTAAAATTTACGGAACCTATAATCTCTTCTAGAAGCTTTTTAAGGAACCTATGATCCCTTATAGAACCCCTTCAAGGAACCTATGATACCTTATAGAACCCCTTTAAGGACCCCATAATCCCTTCTAGAAGCCCTTTTTAGGAACCTCTTCAAGGAACCTGTCTTAGGAACCCGTCTGTTGAGCTGACAGCCGGGAAGCAACGAGCCTTGGGACTTGCACATAGGGCATAGTCACTTTATGTGTGTATTATAAGCGACATAGATACAGACATGTACATATTCACTTCTATGTCTGTCTGTCTGCCTGCCTGCCTGCCTGTCTGTCTGTATGTACATATACAGTCACACTCACATACATACATACATACATATATATATATACAAACATCATAGAGGCTCATACTTTTTCACACAACAGCTACGATCTTATACATACCTTTATTTGGTTTGCATGAGTGTTTCTGTTGGTGTACAATGGTTTCATAAGGGACTTCGGGGTTTAGTCCAGCAGGTTTCATATTAGGATCGTCGATTTTCTCAAGTTCGTTTAGGTCCGCAACGAGCATAGTTTAACGTGGTTTGTAGGTGCATGACTAAAGGGCTCCTTATATACACATTATCAAGCACAAAACGATTAGCACAATTCACAAGCTACCATAGGTCTTGGCTTTTAGCGTTCGGGGTTCGGGGTTTATGGTTTAGCCGTGTCGGGTTAAAAAGTTTAGATTCTTCTAACGATTTCCGCTTCTAACAATGGCCCTCGCCCTTTGCTTGGACATCCCTTACCTCGGGTACGACCCCAATGCGCAGAACCCTTAAAACTCCCGAAGCCCTTGTGGAACAGTCGTAGAGCCCCCAGAGAAGCCCTCGTAGAACACCTATACCACGAACCTCAGTACTTCCTAGTAGCACTTTCTTGGGGAAAACATACCCCAAGGCCCTGGTCCAATACCCTAAACCCTAAACCCTAAACCCCTGGTCCAATTAAATAGGCCTTCTGCAGGGTTTGGCTCTGTTGCACTTGAGTGCGAGCTAGAACCCCAGTGTCCCTTTTTTCTGCCTCGCTAACATTCGCAGCCCTGCTTGGCATCGAAATCAGAGGGCACGTCGGCATCGGGCCCGCCGTCGCCTTTGGCAGCACCGCCGCTCCGGTCTGCTGCCGTTTCGCCAGGATTTACATCTCCTGAGGTCCCACCATACCCGTCCGGCTCTACGGGAGCTCATGGGTGGTCGGGCTAAACAACAATGGCGCGGACAGCAAGACAAGCAGCACAGCTGGGAGCCATCGCAGGCTACATACGATGGGCCGCCTTGGCGACTTTGGCGTGGGGCACGTTCTCCCAAGGGGGAGCAGTCCTTGAAGTACGACCAAGTGCAACCCATTGCAGGAACAGGTGCCTCGAGCTCCTTCATGTCGACGGAAACGGAAGTGGCCACGGGCTTTATGATGCAGATCCAGAAATCTCTGGATACTACCAAACGATGCGAGGGCCGCATCAAAAAGATCCAGGAAGCCAAGGAGCTTCGCCAGAACAAATGGACTGCCTACGAGAACCAGATGAAGAATGCTTTCAACCGCCAGAAGCGGCAGTTCCACTTGGATCTGGAACGAGGTGCTTCAGTTGCATGCTCAAGGGCAGGAAGCTGCCTCTCAGCTCCGCGAGTTCGCGCATGCAGTTGCCGGCGGACGGCTGGCACAGGTTCTGTCGGACGAGAAAGAGCCCGAGGATGCATGGAGCACGTTGATGGCTGCACCAGCAGAGGAGGCTCCGGCGACTCAGTTCATGAAAGACGCCATGGCTGCAGATCAATCCCTGCAACAGCATCCTCTTTCCGCCGCTCCCCCTGCACAGGCTTTTCGTCTTGGCTCTGGTGCAGGGGCAATGCATCCACCAGCTCCTTCCGGCTGGGCGGAGCCCCAGTTCACGGTGCCGGCCTTTTCCTACACCGACTGCCCTGCTGGGCCTGCTCCTTCGGCTTCCTTGAAGGTTGTACCCCCTGCGGATGCCTTTTCAGCTCATCCTCCCCCGGGCCTTGGCGAGCCTCATGGTGGCAAGGAGACAGAGATGCGAGAGCCGGCTATGCGCACTTCCCCCTTGCATCCGGGGCAGCGCCCCCCCAGCAGACCTCGAGTTCCTACTTCGGTCGAGGCTCCACGTGTAGACATCAAGTCTGCGACTATGGCGGGTCACCCGCAAGCTGTGGCTCAGAAAGCTCTGCAGGCCAAACTGGAAACCAGACGGGATGCTCTCAAAGCCTTTGGTGTCAGTTCGGTTTTTCCGGTCCCACTACGAGCCCCGCCGGAGTCATCTGCTGCACCCGGTACCGAGATTCCTGGCGAAGATACACCCGGGCCTGTCGACCCGAGCGCGACAAAACCCTCAGGATTTGTCGACGACGATTTCGACGAGACGGCACAGGAGCAGATGGACGAGAGCACTACTCTGGAGTGACTGCCCGCGGCTTTTCCCTGGTTTCTCCTTTCTCGGAGCGGCTCGAGCTTTCTGTTTCCTCCCTGGCTGGTCCGGACATTGTGAAGACTTCTCAGCCTTTGCTGTTTTTGTCTTCCCCTGTCCTGCTACCATTCGGGTTGAGTGATTCGGAGAGCTCTGCTGGGTACGAGACTGCGAGAAACTCTTTGCCGTTAGCATTTGTACAGGTAGTGGCAAGCAGACGAGTATTGATGACGGTGCTCTCTTCCCCGCCTCTGCCTTTCGGGTTATCTCGCATTTGCTTCATGACAGGGACTTTTGCCGGTCAGCCTTTTTGGCTGATTTTGGCAGGAGCTTTCTGTCCTTTCTCCTCGCAAGGGTTTTCTGACCACTGGGCTTGTGGTTCGGATTGCCCTCCATTGTCTTGGCTGCTTGACTTGGCCATTTCATGCCGTTCTGCAGCGTCGGGGACCCCTGCATGCCAACTTCCTTGGCTGGGTTTCGCAGGTGTGTCCTGTTTTTCTTCCTCGCGCTTGTCGCTTTGCTTGGTTGACCCTTCTCTGTGGCCTCAGCGACAGCTTGCACCTTGTTCGCTCGCATTGCCTCTAGGCACCTTACCCACCTTGGGTTCTTTCGGTTTAGGCCCCCCCTACCCTAGACAGAGCCAAAGAGACGTATCGGTGGCTCAGGGACGTCCTCTCTCTAGGGTAGTTGGGTTTTCTCTGCCTCAATACGACTCTGCGCCGGGCTCGCCTCCATTGGCAAGCGCACGTCATAGGGCTTCGCCCACCTTTATTTGCATTTACCGAGGCGCCAAACAGTGGTATCGGTGGCTCGGGGACCACGGCTCGGTAGATGCTATTCTGTGTAACAATTGTGAGACGGCCAGCCAATCTGCCCTGGATCTTTTAAGATCAGTTTTGCTTCAGGTTGGAGCGTGGATCGTCCCTTTCTGCAGAAGCCTTTTCTTTTGTCTTCTGCTAATACTGTTGAAGCTGTTGGTGCACCCTTTGGGGCTTTCTCGTTCAGCCTGGGGTCGCTTTGCTTCTCTTCCATTCAGAGGTGCTCCTACTGATGTTGCCGGCACCTTGGGCAAGACAACTCGCAGTTGTGGCTGCCTTGTCTGGACACCTTGGAAGGATCGAAAAGGGCGCACAGGGCTACATCGCCACGCTGCCCCCTTAAAGGAGGCCTGTCGAAGGGGCACTGTAGGATGGCTCTGCTGGCTTGTTCTCCAAGCACTTGTGCTACCTACACCGTCCTTCGCGCCTTCTGCATTAGTCTGTTCTGCTTGGTTGCTTGTACCAGCAGAGGCCATGGCCCGGCCCGAAACCGAACATGATAACCCATCAGGTCCGGCTCGTCTTCTGCCTGCCATCCCAGCACCATTGTATGGCACATGCGATGTTCGTGCCCCACAACAGGCCCACAGGCAAGCGCAGGCACGTGCCAATGTCTTTTATGAGGGACCTTTTCCTTGGCAACCGGCTCAGCCTACTGTCGGCCACAGGCACCTTGGCGTGTACGTGTATACCCCGCATTACCGCCCTCGTGCCTTGGTAGCCGAGGTTGCGCCCGATGACAAGTTGGTTGATGTTCTTGACACTCTCAATTGTCATGCGCCTGGGGATGAAATGCAGGCCTGCGATGTCGTTGTTCCCTTGGCACCACAACGTTTTACTGGATACTTGTCAGTTATCAGGATGCCGGGCATTGCTCGACGGCTTCAGGGTGGTTTAGCAGGGGTTGTCCTCGATTTGGGGTGTATCGGAGGACATTACTTTGCCACTTTTCTACCCAAACAGATGTCCTGTGACGAGCTTCGTGCCTATATCCTGCCTCTAGCTCGGGAAGACACTACTGACATGTACTTCTTTATCGGTACCAGGACACGGCCATGGCCTTCCTGTGCTATGATCGAGCTCCGGGACGGCGATGTCATTTTTGTGTCCCCCTTTTCTCGACCTCACCACTCACTTGCCACGGCGGAGGATCTTTTCCGCCCGGATCATGAGTTTGGCCCGCTATGTCACTTCTTTGACATTGAGCTGCATACAGCGACCTGTGTTCTGTTTCAGGGGCATCGATATGCTTTTGCGCCGTATTACCATACCGGACAGGATGTCGCTGATTACGCTGCTGAGCGTTTTTGTTTGAGTCCTGCCTGCGCGGCATCGTGCCGATTTCCAATCGGCGACTTGGACGTCCACGGTAACTTTTGCCCCACCATCCTTGCTATGGTTGAGATACCGGCCATCCGGGAGGGCGATCCTGAGCCCGACAGATGCGACTACTTCACCCTTTGTGACCTACGCCCATTGGGCCACAAACCCAAGATCCTGCACAGTCATGTACCTCTCATTCACCTCCCGAGCCTTTTGTCCGATGTTGGCATACAGCTGCCTTCGGCTTATCAGGCTTGTGTGGCCGGAGCAACTCTCCGAGGGGACCATGTCCGGGTGCGGGGGCACTCCACGATAGTGGTTTATGCTCGGCTGAACACTTTTGAGTCGGATGACTCGTCTGAGCACAGCTGGCCGTCTGAGGACGGTACTGGAGCGTCTGGAGAGGCCCCTAGAGGGCCCACTCCGCCAACACCCGCCCCTGCTGGAAGCCAAGCTAGAAACGCCGAGATTCTTTCTCAGGGAGATCTGCTGCAGGCCCACACCGGCGCTCCATCTGCTCTTCCGGTTGCCCTGCCCGCCGAGCACTCGCTTCTTGATGCCACCCTACCCGAAGGACACAGTTGGAATTCTGGGCTCGCCGAACTGTTCGGTGCAGCTCCTGACTTGCCGCGAGCACACGGTTCTGATGAATATCCCGCTGCATTTCAGGCTGAGGAGGCTACCCTGCACGGTGCTGTTGCTGATGCCAGCTCTACCACTCTGATGGTACTCGTCTATGCGCCTGAATTCCTGCCTGAAGTCTTGTACGTGGACACCACCTTGCCTTGTGGTGTCGACCAGCTTACAGCCCAGGTCCAGCGTTTTCGTGCAGAAGATTTGGTGCTCTCATTTCCATGCCTGCTTCCTGCCACTCCCCATCTGGTAAGGGAGTTCGCCATCTTTGTGTCGGCACCCTTGTGGTTGCAAGAGAAGGCCGTCGTTCTCATTGATTGCAGCCGCATCAATGGGTGTGTCTTTGCCGCTGCCTTGCCCGCCAGCTTAAGTAGGGAATCCCTGCTCCTTGCTGCGAAGCTCCCGGCCGGGGGCAGCTTTGGAGTTTACGTGCACGGGCTGCTGCAGCCTCTTGCTGTGCACCAGCGAATACAGCTGGTTTCTGGCATGTCTATCTGCTTCTTGCCGGAGGGACTGGGTGCACCTGCGAGCCAGGACCTGAGCGACATGTTGTTTCACTCGGATGGCTGGAACGCTCATGCTAGTCTCCAGTGCCCTGCTTGGCACCCGGGCAGTCATTTCTACCTTCTGACAGATGGCATGCCTGTCACTTTTGCCGTTGCCCCTGGTCGTAGAGAGTTCTTCCGCCAGGATGTTGAAGTTGATTTGCGTGCCCTGCCTGGGCGCCTCACCCTTATGGTGTCTAAGCCCCGGATTGTCGACCACATGGCCTCAGGTTACTCGATATCCGGTGTCATTGTTGCTACGGAGCAACTTCAACGCGTGCCATACCCCCCTGCAAGAGTGCCGGAACGCCGAACTGTTCTGATTTTAGACTGCCGTCGCATTCTTCAGGGTTTTCAGTGGAGACTTCTGCCGAATCAGTTTATTGAAGAGCAGCAATTAATTGATTCCTTCTCTCCTGCTTGCCCTCCTGGGTACTTTGTTGCCATCAGAGGCGGCACCCCCTGTGAGGGCTTTGAGAATTTTACGCTGCGGGTCATAGGCGGTCAACTTCTTGAAGTGGTTTTTGCCGTGCAGACCCGCTCATTGCCAGGGGCCTCGGATGCGCCTGGTCCTGGGGGGTCGCCCCCCTTTGAGGGATCCTACCCGTATTCTGGCCCAGGCAATCAGCCTTTCTTCTCGGATGCGGGTTGTGGCGCTGGACGCGGATACAGCCGCAGTCGGTCCCCCAGGGAGCCGCGCGGACGAGATTCCCTTCGGCATGATGCATGCGCGATTAGTGGCCCCCCCGCCATAGAGGGTTCCCGACTTGTACCCGCCTCTTGCAGGATTGATGAAGTCAAGTGGAGCAGTGTTTCATCGGACGACGCTCTTGCTGGGAGCACGCACTGCCTCACCCCTGTCCTCTCCCTGCTCGAGGTTGGATCCCTACGAGCTGTCGGGCATGGAGTTCAGGAATTTATTGAGGGATTCTCTCGCTCCCTGCTTCGGGCGGCCACCACGCCGGACCCCGTGCTGTTGCGTATCTGCCAGTGCTTTCTCCAGGTTGAGGCTGCCAGTAACCCTGCAGCACATGAGGCCCTCTCCAACGCACGTCTGGCTACGGTGCGGCTCGGTTTTCTATGGCCCTTTGACCCTCAGTTGATCCCGCTGCCAGAGCCCCCGGTTCATGCAGACACAGACGATGACGTTGCTGCTGACTGGCAGCTCGTGCAAGCTACTTTCGCTATTCTTGTACCGGAGTACAACACGGAATGGCTAACGATGCAGATTCTGGTACCACAGCCGCTACCTGAGCTCCTGGATTTGCTCGACACGTGTCGTAGCCTTGCTTGTAAGGACATGTTCCCCTTGCTTTATGCAGTGTACCCACAACCAGATCCGCGCTGGGTCTTCCTTGTGGCGGCCCCTGAGCGGATTCATGATCGGGCCATCATCTGTATTGATGCCTCGCGTTTTGACGACAGAATCTTTGCAGTTGCAGCACCTGTGCTGGTCAATCGACATATGGTGCTGGACATGGCCGGCCTCGCTTGGACTGCTGATGCTATCGTCCTGGTCCCAGGCATTGATGGGGCTGTCGATGACAGGGCTGACATTTTCTTGGCCACCGGCATGTGTGTCTCCATCCTTCGCCTAGACTCGCGGTCTGAGCCAGAAGTGACACTAGACAGCATGCTTCAATCCCCTGCCGCATGGGACAGTGACCCGGTGCCTATCCCACCCCCTGTTGCTGACAGGTACTGCATGGTGGCTGAGGGTTTTTACAGGGAGTTCTCGCTTAACCCTAATCGTGCACCCTTCTACAGGCAGGACATTGCGTCCCTGTTCGCACTTCCTTTCAACCGACTGACCTTGAGCCCTGCCAGACCGCCTGTCGAGGATACATGCTTGTTTGGCAGAGGTTGCAAGACTGTGATTGGGGTCGGCGTACAAGGGACTCATCAAGGGATGCGCGATGCCATTGTTTGCCTTCTCGATTGCCGCCCAATCCTCGAGGGGTGGCGCCGTGCAGTCACTGACCAAGGATGGCTCGATGTTGGTTCGTTACGTTATGCATACGACCTCACTGCCCCACCGGGTTTTGCATTGGGTTTTCACATTGCAGGGCACATTGGCGCTGGCTCCATGTTGAGCCGGGACAGGTCGTGCGCCTTTTTTATCAGCGCGCCATGTCACAGGAGGACGACACTGCTGATGATCCCTACTATGGCACGCACGATGATGTGCCACCTGGTTCTGCTGATGTGGTCCCCTCTGGAGGACCCATCTCTGGACCCACCGTGAGGGTTGTTACCCCCAATCCAGATGGGGTTAGTCGCAACGCCTCTTCCTCTGCCGGCGCAGATGCAGGGGATTCTCCCTCGGTTCAGGTTCAGATTGCTGGGCAGGTAGTTAAGTGGGGAGTCGGTTCTTCGCAGCATGCCTTTCTTGAAGGCAACCCTCTCTTCACCCCTGACTGCCTCCCTGTCCTGGCTGTGTGTCTCTCTGGCACTCTTTGCCTCGCAGCCTTCTTTTTGGCGATTGTCTCGGGCAATGCCCTGGATTTTATGATCGGCTTGCTCTTGTTTCAGGTCGGTACACTCTTTCATCCACTTATTGCTTTCCTTACGCATAATGTGGTGCCTCTTTGTGGATACCGGTGCTGCCACGGTCCCTTGCTTGTTCTTGACCAGGTCGTGGCACTCCCTGCTCGCCGGTCTTTGTCCCCCTCTTGTGGGGTTCGAGGAGGCAGTGGTATTCAGTCAGCCCTTCGGCCCTTGCTGCTTTTGGGTCTTTGCATGCATTCGGCCAGGGCCGTTCTTGTTCCACACGATGATTACGGGCACGATCTCGTTGCAGAGGGGCCTACTGACCCTTCCTATCCCGATCATGCAGTGCGCCATCCTTGCTGGGATAGCTCTCCTCGAGTTTTTGCCCATTCTCTATCTGGTTTTCGCTTGTCGGAAGGTTCCCGACCACTGCCTACCCCCTGCCGAGGAGGTTCGCGAGGTCTGCCACTTGGCGACGTCCCTGCGGGCCCAACACGGTCTCGCTCTGAATTGGATTCGGCAGTGCGGAATGAAGATCTCGTGACCTTGTTGGACGATGCTGTTACTGCCTCCGATGAATGGGCCTTTCTTGCTGCCACATTGCTTGATACTCTTGTGGAGCACTTCGCGGATCAGAACATTGCAGGTCTGGTTCCTGGTCGCTCCCAGCCGACGATCTCTGGCAAGCCTTGTATCTTGTCGCTCGACTCCCTCTTAGAAGGGCAGCGCTCAGATGAGGTGTTGGCGATGGAAACTGCGGTCGAAGTCTTTGACCTGGACTCTAGACAATGTCGACTCCCTTGTAGTGCCCAGGTTGTGCAAGGGCTTTTCAGCTGTGCCAGCTTTCCGGCTCTCCTCCCTGCTCCGCCCGGTTTGGTCCGACCCGAGCGTTTTTCCCACTGGGTTGCCCAAGGACAGGTAGGCCGTTCACCGGCGCCGGCAGAGACACTGATGCTTACCTCTGATGGATCTTTCTCCAGCCATATCCCCTCTGCAGGTTGGGCGGTTGTGGTTTCTACGTTCGATGCCGGCTCCTCGCCTTTTCCTGGACAGTTCATTGGCTGCTTTGGTGGCGACATGCGTGACTTTCAGCCATTCCTTCCTGATGGGGTTCTCTTACTGGACCCCTATATTGCCGAAATCGCTGGCCTCCTATGTGCGGGCATTGCTGCTGCTCAGCTGCCATGGCACGGCTCTGTTTTGTTCAGAGCCGACAATTTGGCCGCTTTGGGGGGCGTCCAGGGCCTGGTCAGCACTCCCGCACACCCTCTTTGCCAACTTGCCCGCGATTTCCACGCTGCTTTGCAGGCTGGGTCTCACTGCCAGCCCTCTTATCAGCATGTGCTTGGCCACTCCGGCGATGTGGCCAACGAGCTGGCTGATGCTTTGGCGGCCCATTTTGCGAAGCACTGCAGGCGTGGTTTCCCTTTCAACTTCGATTTCGGCTTTTGGTGCGAGCAGCAGGGGCTCAGATCACAGTGGCTGCCGCATGTCTGTATGGCGCTAGCACGTGCTGCTGAATTTCCCACCCTGCACGCCGACGTGCACGCCTGGTCCCGGGGACCTGGCACTTGCTCGCGCCCGCCTGACTTTGCCATGGCCCCTTTCCTACGCGATGCATCCTCCTGTCAGGAGGCCTGTGTTGTTCGTCCTGTTTCCTTTCGGCTCGTTACATACAACGCCCTGTCCCTACTCGGGGATGTTCCCTCTGATCGCCCTGCCACCGATGGCCTCCATGGCGCTACCGGTCGAGTGGTGCTTCTGTCTCGTGCCTTGGAGGCTCAGCAGATATCCGTGGCAGGGCTGCAAGAATGCAGGACACCAAAAGGGACCATGACTTGCGGCGCTTACCGCCGCTTGTCTTCAGGATGTGATGATCGCGCTTGCTTTGGAGTTGAACTTTGGATTCACCGCCGGTCCCCTATTGAGGCTGCGTCTGCTGTGGTTCTGCGTGCCAAACCTACGTGTCTCATCGCTAGTGCCTCTTTTGCAGGCTGCCCGATCCGGCTTTTGGTTGCGCACGCCCCTCACAGGGTACATTCTGAATCCCACCGCCGGGAATGGTGGGGTCGCTTATTGGGCCTATGTAGGTCCTTTGCGGGAGCGGCACCATGGGTTCTACTTTTGGACGCCAATGCTAGAGTCGGAAGCGAGATTAGCCGCTCCGTTGGCAGTTGGGAGGCTGACCCACAGGATTTCAACGGAGAGCATTTTCATCAATTGCTCTCTTACCTGTCCTCTTGGCTTCCTGCTACCTTCGAGGATTGTGCTGTTGGCGAAGGGGGCACCCTGTATCAGCGACGTAGCGGTTCGCTTGACCGCTCGGACTACGTCGGTATCCCTTTCGCGTGGTCTGGCGGGAGGTGTCAAGCTTGGGTCGATCCGACCATTTCTTCTGGACACAGCTGCATTGACCACTTCGCAGCTGTAGTTTCTGTGCAAGTTTCTGCCCCAGCCCGCCCGACCAAGACAAAAGCTGTCCGGATAGATGCAGCAGCCATCGCCAACCCATCCAACTTTTGCAAGGTCCAAGAGATCATTCACGCTGCTCCCCGACCAGCGTGGGGTGTCGATGTTAATGAGCACGCTGCGCTCATTGTTGAGCATCTTTACACTTCGCTGGCCAAGTCCTTTCCTGCTGCCCGGCGCAGGATGCGGGCGTCACACCTCTCGGAAAGCACGGCCGAGCTGCATCGGGCTGTCTCTGGTTTGCGTCATAGGGTGCGGACCACCAAAACAGCACTGAGGGTCACACTCCTTCGCTGTGCGTTTCTGGTTTGGGGTAAGCGATGCCCCAACTTTGAGGACACTTACTCTGGCATTTGGCTTTGGAGACTGAAAACCCACCATGGCCTTTATTGTATGCTACTGCGGCGCTTTGGTGGTCAATTGCACCAGCAATGTCGCGCGGACAGAGCTGCGCATTTTGAAGCCCTGGCCTCTGATCTCAGTGCTGCGGGGCCTCAGGAGTTGCATCAACAAGTTCGCAGGGTACTGAAGCCCAAGCGTTATCGGCGCCCTGGAGCCGATCCTCTCCCTATGCTTGTCAAGGCTGATGGCCAAGTTTGTGAAACCTTTGAGGAGTCATTGTCTGCTTGGAGAGACCATTTCGCAGCACTGGAGGACGGGGTCACCATTGAAATCTCAGATCTCGTGAGCCAATGCCGAACACGCCAACAGGCTTTCGAAGGCACTGACTCCGTCGCCACTCAGGATGTGCCCTCGCTTCGACAGTTCGAGCAGTCTATTCGAGCGTCGGCTCCCGGTAAGGCGGCCGGGCCCGACTTGATACCTCCGACACTCCTGCGCTGTTTCAGCAACAGCTTGGCAGACTTACTCTGGCCTTTAATGCTCAAGGTCGTCTTTCAGGCGGCAGAACCCGTAGGCTTGAAGGGCGGTACCCTCTTCTGCATTCCAAAGCCTAACGTCGGTACACAGCACACATGTGCAGGATACCGAGGTATCCTTGTTCAAAGTGGGATTGCGAAAGCAATCCACCGCTCGGCGCGCCCACTTGCTGTCGGCCATTGGGTGCCGCAAGCACACAGTTGCCAGCTCGGAGGCCGACGTCTGCAGTGCCGATATGGGCCACTTCCTGTCCCGCGGTTTTCTTCACTACGGCCGGGTGCGAGGCTTGTCTTGCGCAGTCATGTTCCTCGACTTGGCTAGTGCTTATTACGGCGTGATTAGGGAAACTGTGCTTGGATCTGGGCTCTCCGATCGCCCTATTGAAGACATTGCCGCATCGTTGTCCCTCACTGCCGAGGACCTTCAGCTGCTTCGACATTATGTCTCCTGCGAGCCTGTCCTCGAGTCACAGGACGCAGGGGCACTCTTATCGGAGCTCACCCGAGAGATGCATGCCTCTACATGGTTCGTTCTTGCTCAGGACGATAAAGTGGTGCATACCCACAGGGGCACACGGCCCGGTGGAGCGCTTGCGGATATCGTTTTTAACGTGTTGTTTGGCAAGGTGCTCCGGCGAAGGGACCCTTCTGTGCTCCAGCCTGCCACACCTGTCATTCCCTGGGATGATGACCGCTCCCCTTTCACCTCCTCTGCAGCCCCCCACGTATCGGGTCACTCGCCACAGCCTGTCGGGGACGTGGTTTATGCCGATGACTTGGCGACTTTTGTCGTCAGCAGCAGTGCTGCCGGGCTGAGGCCGGCCTTATGCGGGGTTGCCACGGCCACCCTTGATGTCCTGGGCCCGCATGGGCTTCGGCCTAACTATGGGCCCAAGAAGACTGCTGCTGTGGTCTCTGTCCAAGGCCGAGGTTCTCGACAAGCCAGACGGGTTCTCTTCGGCGATCTGCGTGCGAAACTCCCCGTCTTCCTTGAGCACTCTGGGGCTGTTCGCATTGACCTCGTCACTCACTACAAACATCTAGGCTCGCATCTCTCTTTTGACGGCAGCCTTGTTACTGAGATCAAGTATAGGCTTGCTCTTGGCAGAGCGGCATTTAAGGAAGGACGACAGAGGCTTTTTGCATGCCGGAAAGTGCCCCTTGAGAAGCGAGCTTTTCTGTTTCGTTCATATGTCCTGTCAGCCGTCATGGCCGGTGCCGGTACCTGGCCATGGCTCTCCACCTCTGGATGGCAGCTTTTCTCGGGTGGGATTATCGGACTGTATCGCCAACTCTTGTGCCTTAAAGCCGAAGGTAGTTATGAGGTCACTACTTCGCAGATTCTCTTTCGGTGCGGGCTGCCTTCGCCCTCGTCGTTACTGGCTGCTGCTCGACTCCGCTTTCTGGGTCAGCTCACACGTCATGGCCCGGATCCTGCCTGGGCCCTGCTTAGGTGGTACACCCCCTTCCAACGGGCCCTCGAGGCTGCGTGCAGCTGGCTTTTGCAAGCCGTTGAGGGTACCTCCTCCCTGCAGGACCCGGTTACTTGCTGGGGTACTTGGCACTCCATCATCGTTGACAGGCCTGGACTTTGGAAGGGATTAATCCGACGTGCGGAGGCTTGGCATTCTGAAGTGGTTGCTATGTCTGCATTGTTTGACTCTGCCTCGCGTCGGATTTGGAAGCCCGCCTCCCTTGCACGCCCCGTGTCCGGCCTTGCAGACTGCAATCACGCTTGTCTGCTCTGCGGTTTGGCCTTCCGCACCCAGCAGGCTTGGCGCGCACACGCTCACAGAGCGCACGGATACCTCAGCCCGGCACACCAAAATGCGCAGGGTCGCCGTTGCCCTGCTTGCGGTCTTACACTTGCAAACCTTACTAGGCTGCGGAAACACTTCAAAACTTCCGCGGTTTGTCTCCAGGTTGCACAGGGCTGTTTTGAGGTGTCGACTTTTCCTTTGGACTTGACCGAGGGGCATCTCCAATTCCCTGCCACTGGAGGCGACGCTCGTGCTACACTGCCAGCTGCACAGGCTGTCACCTGCCAGCCCCTCGCTCGCGACTTGGCACGTCTCACGGTCGCTGATGATGTTGCCATCTTTGAGATAGTTAAGAGCCATCTTGAGCCCTTGCCTGTCTTACGACTGACACTGCAACAGTGGCTAGATTCTCTCGATGATGGCCACCTTCGAACCTCTGGCCAGGATGTTCTGCTGATTCTTCATGCTGAACACCTGTGCACCGGCATTTCTGGCAAGGACTCTGGGCCGACTGTGTCTGAACTTGCTTTTGCCCCTGCGGTGCAGCCATTGTTTGCAGCTTTGCCTGTGTCCCCGGCTCCAGTTGCCTGGCTTGGTGGTCTCTGTTCTTCTTGGCTCAGCCTCTGGTCTTTGGGCTCTCACCCGACCGTCACTTTGGACTGGCCTCTCCATCCGTCGGGTGCTCTCCTTGACGCTTCGGCCATTTGCTGCGTCGTCCCTGCCCCCCCCTTCCCGGGGCTCGGTTTTTGCGAGCCATCTCCTTGCCGGCTTCGTTCCTTGCGCGCCAATCGCCTTTGGCTTGGGCAGACCCTGTCTTCCGTCGAGCTTTTGCTCCAGCGCGCGCGGGAAGGTGCACCTGTTTTGCTTCGGATCCCGGTCCCTTTCGAGGCCCTGCGACCATTTTCCGAGTGGTTAGCGTTACAGGCTGCGCCCTCAGGCTCGCTTGCCAGTTGTTTCACCCTTGAATTCATTTAGCAATGGACACGTCCCTCGGACTTTACGCCCAGCGCAGAAGAAGAAGAAGGCCTTCTGCGAGACCCTTACAGAACCCTTTAAAGCGGATCCCCGAAGCCCTCTTCCAATCATTCCATCAGGCGCCTGAACCCTACACCAGGAAAAGCCTAGGCCCTAAACCCTAAACCCCTAAACCCCTAAACCCCTAAACCCCTGAACCCCTAAACCCTAAACCCCTAAACCCCTAAACCCTAAACCCCTGAACCCCAGAGATCCTAAACCCTAAAACCCTAATGGTACCCCTGAAAGGAACCCTATCGTCCTACTCAGAGGCCCTGTCCAAAGCTTGCTGCCCTTCAGGACGTCAGCTCAGCGGCTTCCCTGGTCGACTGAAAGTGAAGCTTTTCTGGGGGGGGCTCCCAGGGTTTCGGCTTTTTGGGGGTGTAGGGTTTATAGGGTTTAGGGTTTTGGCTTTATAGGGTTTAGGGTTTGGGGTTTAGGGTTTATAGGGTTTAGGGTTTATAGGGTTTGGGGTTTCGGCTTTATAGGGTTTGGGGTGTCGGCTTTATAGGGTTTAGGGTTTAGGCTGAAAAGGGTTTAGGGTTTAGGCTTTGTAGGGTTTAGGGTTTTGGCTTTGTAGGGTTTAGGGTTTAGGCTGAAAAGGGTTTGGGGTTTCGGCTTTATAGGGTTCAGGGTTTAGGCTGTATAGTAATAGAGTTTGGGGTCTGGGGTTTGAGGTGAAGGATTTAAGTTCAAGATTTAGGCTTTGGGCTTAGGGTTTAATTTGGGGTTAGTGTGTTGGGGGATGGCGTTTATGCTTCAGGGCTTTGGGTTTAGAGTCTAGGGTTAAAGTTCTGGGATTTAGGGTTTCGGGGTTTAGGCTTGGGCCTGAGCCTAGTGGCCCTTCAAGCGAGGGTTTTGCAAGGCCTATACCCCTGACTTCGAATCGTAGTTTGGACATAGACTGGGCTGGGCAGATCGGCTGTGAAACAGGCCATCCCATCCAGAATCGGGGGTCCTTTTGCATCAGTTGCTATAAGAACACTGGCGCGAAGTGTAAGCCGCTGCATGCTGCAGATCCGTTTGGGTGGAGGTTTGATGCAGACGAGCGTGTGGGAGTTGGGCGCATGATGCACTTTCCCGACAGCCATGCAGGAACAATAGTGGTTGTCATGATGATAATGATGATGGTGATGATGACGACGACGATGATGATGATGATGCTCATTATATATGATGGTAATGATGATGACGGCGATGAAGATCATGACGGTTGAGCTAAGATCGTAGAAGAGATGCTGAGAGCGACGATCACGAGAAGAGCAATAGCAGTAACGATTTCCAGCGTAGGGAGGTTGAGGCAATACCGCACTGGCATCGGTCCTCGGACGCTTAGGCTTGATCCTACGGAATGACATCGGGGTTTGGAAGTTTGGTGGCTCTAGGCCCAAGTTTCGAAAGCAAAGTCCAAGTCTGTGAACCCTCGACACTACAGTCTAAAGCAACCCTTGAAAGGGATCGTGTCGCAGTAGCTGCAGTAGAAGAAGCGGAGGTAGTAGTAGAGGTAGTGCTGGTGGTAGTCGTAGTAGCAGCAGCAGCAGCAGCAGCAGCAGCAGCAGCAGCCAAGAAGTCAGTGCTGGTAGTGTTTGCAGCAGCAACATGTCGTACACGTGCACATCAAGTAGTGCGCACGAGCACTCGTAGTCATGGTGTTGGCGTTATCGTTGTTGCTAGACATTCTTGTGGTTGTGATGGTGACTGTTATGTTTATGGTGCTGGTGATGGGAGTGTTGTTGTTGTTGTTGTGGGAGGAGTAGGAGGAGGAGGAGGGGGTGGTGGGGGGGGGGTGGTGGTGGTGGTCGTTGTGATGGTGGTGTTTGAGGCAAGTCACTTTCACATTGATGAGACGTTCGAAATGACAACACCAAAGTCAGTCTCGTCTCTGTAATCATGCTGCCTGTGCTGATTCCATATGTTTGTTGGGAGCTCTAAGGCGATTCCTTTCGTGATTCTTAGTGGCTCTCTTCTTCACTGTTACAAGACTTCGGTAAGCCCGAAGCAGCGCGGCGCATTACACCCGTGTCCACGTTTTCTAGCTTTCGTGAGGGTCGTGGTGTCTTTCTTGAGCATTTGCTCAGCTTGTAGCCTGAACCTTAGACACAGGAACCTATTAAACTCTCAAAAAACCGAAATTTCCTTAAACCCTACGCCCTGTGAGCCCGGACTCTATACCCGGAAAGCCTCGAAGCTTCAAGCCCCCAAGCCAGAAGCCCAAAATCCGACCCACCGATCCATTTTTCGCCGTGCCATGTCGCGCGCCCCCATTTGTTGGCCGAACACAACGGGAGAGACAGATCTTGGCAACCATTTCTGGGGTCATGAGAAGACCTGCTTCTATAGGGAAACCCGAACCCTCAACCCTTTGGCTATGGGGTATTCCTACCTTCTTCAAGCATCCCTGTATTTACGATCCTTCTCTGTTAGATTAGGCTCCCGTGTTTTCTGAAGGTTCCATATTTGTCATTTGGTTAAAGGGTTCTGGTTAGCCTAAAGGCTTAAGTCGAAGCCGCAATCTTCAAGAGTAGGCGGAAAATGGGCATCCATTAGAACCCCAAGCCCTGAAGACCAACCAACTTCGGAAGGGTAATAGCTATCGTCACAAATGTTAAGATTTCAAGAGCCCTTGCTGCGAGTCTCGCTACTAACTCAAGTTTCTACTTGACCTGCGAGTCATAGGACTTGCAACACCGACGATGGAATGACTCCTACTAGCATGGCCTGTACCCGAAACATGAACCCCTAAACATCCTAGACACTGAACCTTAGTCCTAAACCCTAAAACCAATATCAACTGCACCCTGAAGCTCTGCCAAGCTCCTTGGAATCTCCGGTGCGGCTGCGGAAGTAAGGACCAAGCGGTCCTTAGCCTTCCTCAAGACCTGCCAAGATTTGAGCGATTGTACAGGACGGAGGAAAAACCGTAGGGTTTTGAAGTTTGGGGTTTTAGGGTTTAGGATGTAGGGGCTTAGGGGTTAGGGCTTGGGCTCTTGGGTACCTCGGTTACGGCAGCAAGCAAGCATGACACAAAGTGGTCTCCGCAATCAATGCTCAGTACTTGATGATTCCTTTCCAGCCCGTACATGCCAGCGACACCACTGAACCATACAAAGGGGTAGGGCAACACAAATTGGGATGCATATCTTTGAAGTGGAGGAGACTCACTAAGTAGCTTCTGCATGGGGGTTATATGTAGGATGTCACAGATTCGGGTGCATATCCGCTCAATGACGTTGTAGTGGCTCAGTTTCCTAATGTCCTAATGCTCCCTGCGCCCTAGCCAGCCCAAGCAAGACGTAGCAAACAGTTCTCAACTCATACCCGATTTTTGATAGACTGTGCTAAACGCCAGAGCCCGATTCCAATCATGAAGGCCTGTATACTAAACCCTCTACTAAACGCTCATGGAAACCCGTTAACCCGTACGGATTCCGGAAACCAGATTCTGATTATTAAAAAGCCCCTATACCAAACCCAAGCCCTTGACAGATCCCTGAAACCCTGTTCTAATGATTAAGCCCCCAAGCCCTAAACCCTAAACCTCATAGATCCCATCTAAACCCTAAGCTTACTAAACTCTAAACCCCCGGTACCTTTATTTGGATCAGGTCTGGCTCCGGCTGCAGGAGGCTCGTTTGGGGCTGGTGACGATTTTTGTTGAGGGTTTTCAGGGTTTGGGCTCTGGGGTTCTAGGGTTCAGTAGTTTAGGGTTTAGGGTTTAGGGTCTGTGTCTTTGAGAGTGTGTGTGTGTGTGCGCGTGTGTGAGTGTGTGTGTGTGTGTGTGTGTGCGTGCACGCGCAAAAGTGTGTGTGTGTGTGTTTGTTTGTTTGTGCGTGTGTGCGCATCGTGGTGTTCAAGGTTTAGGGTTTGGTGTAATTTGTGTGTTCAGAGTGTCGGAAATACCTGGGTTTCGTAGGCCGTAGGCTAATTTTTATGTCAATGCCCTGTATACCTGTGGAATGAGAGTCAGATGCAGGGACAATATTATTTTGGGTGTGGTGATGTCAAACCCAATGTATGTAACGCATGCACTAGAATGCAGCTTCTTTGCAGGGTGCGGGTTCACAGTGCCGTATGACATACTGCAATGCACGTCAATGTGGCTGTTTGCCTGTCTGTTTGTCTGTCCAGTGTAGGGACCTCGTCATAAGAATCCCTTAGAAATTTCAAGAAACTCCCGTGTGCATGCAGAGGACACATGGGTGGATAGCTTTAACATGAGTGGCCGTGGCCCCAGCTGTCGGGATCCAGAGTGCGAGAGCGGCAGGGGGAGTGGGGTTTCTGGATGTGGTGATCTGCATGTTTTGGACGGCAGCCACAGGATACAAATTGCCGAGTGTTGCTATGTAGACTAGCTCTTAAGGCTCAAATTCCGCGCTGAGGCTTCGGGGCTGAGCGGTTGGGTTGCGGCTTTCGCGGCTAGGGCCCACTAACTCCCGAAAGTGCTCGACCTAAGCCCAAAAAGCATTACTGTAGGTTCAGGGTTTTGGGCTTCGGCCCTGCAGCAACCTGCGGCCCAAAGCCCCAACAGCTGAACCCGAGCCTCACACCGGGCTTCTAAGCCCTGCTGCCTTCAACTCCGAGCCAGCTCAATCAAGAACCCTGATGCCCAGATCCTAAACCCCTAAACCCCTAAATCCCAAAACCCTAAAACCCTAAACCCCAAGACCCTAAACACTATAGATCCCTTATAGAACCCTTATGGACCCCTTATAGAACCCTTGTAGAACCCTTATAAACTCCTCAACCCCCAAACCCCTAAAACCCTAAAGCCCTACGTAAGCCCTGAAGCCGAAACGCCCCTAAACCCTTGAACCCATGAAGCACGCCACACCCTTGAACCCATGAAGGGTTTAGGGTTTAGGGTTTAGGGTTTAGGGGTTTAGGGTTTAGGGGCACGCTACACTCCCCTCCCCAATTTCGGGATCCCTAGGCCTAAAGTTTGCGAGCTTGCTTCAGACCCTATAAACAACATGACTTGACCTTTATGAAGGATCATTAAATAACGCATTCCTACTCGTAAGAAACCTTGTTAAGCCCCTGCAAAGCACATCTAAATCTAAACCTATCCTTAGTTCCGGAATACGGCGTTACCACTTCGAAGCAACGCCAGTTTGTCATGAACAATGAAGAAGCGGCGAGTGCAAGAGCACAACCCCTAAACGTAAGCCCTGAACCTTGGTTCCTATACCCTACACCCTAAACCTTAAACCCATCGTTACCAACATCTCACCCCTTATGGAACCCTTTACAAAGCCCTTCCTAGAGCCCTTCATCGAACCCTTATAGCACCCTATAGTACCCTTCGCTGTTCAGGCCAGTACTTTGAGTTCCCTTGCATCCTGGGTTTCTCGGCACGCATAGCGCCCTCTCTCTCTTTCTCTCTTTTCTCTCTCGCTCTTTCATTCTCTCTATTTCTTTCTCTCTCTCTCTCTCTCTCTGTGTCTGTCTCTCTGTCTGTCCGTCCGTCCGTCCGTCCGTCGGTTCGTCGGTCGGTCGGTCGGTCTGTCTGTCTGTCCGTCCGTCTGTCTGTCTCTCTGACTCTGTGTCTGTCTGTTTGTCTGTCTGTTTGTGATAGTGCGCGCCACACAAGTCCAAGCTAGCCCCCCCCCCCCCTCACGCAGGCAAGGGGGGGCCCCCCCCACGTAAACCCAAACCCTCAAGGACAGGCGAACCCATGAACTTTAAAACCCTAACCCAAACCCTAAAGGACAGGCGAGCGACGTTACAGGCGGTAGGAGCCCATAAACTTAACAACCGTAAACCCAAACCCTAAAGGACACGCGGGCGACCTTGAAGGCGGTATTCGAAGGAGCCCATAGCTTTAAAACCGTAAACCCAAACCCTAAAGGACAGGCGAGCAACGTTGAAGGCGGTAGGAGCCCATAGCTTTAACACCGTAAACCCAAACCCTGAAGGACAGGCGAGCGACGTCAAAGGCGGTAGGAAGAGAATGCGTAGATGTCGGGTTGAAGCACACTTTCTGGACTGAGTGCGCTGAGGAGCTATTACTGCATGAAACCGTCCAGCTACGCTGGGAGCCGCTGCACGGGCACAAAATCGCTCTAGGACGCCATCCTAGAATCTTTTGGCTCTTGGTGGAGGGAAAGGGTTCTGCAACAGTTGTCTACATCGGCTTTATGGAGCTACTTGCTCTATAGAACACCGTCCCAGGCAGCGGAGCCCTAAACCCTAAAACCCTAAAGCCCTGAACCCGAGTGACTCCACTCTTACTGCGCTCACCGTGGGCCGGCGGCATGAGGCGAAGAATCCTGCAGCGGCTGGTCGATAGGCCGTCGCGCTCTGCTGCTACTGCTCTGGTGTGGGATGCAAGGTGCAGCGAAAATTAGGACTAGCACAAAAGCTGTCACAACAACATGAGTTTGCAAGACAAGGAAGTGTCGTGAACATGAGGAGTATATACGTTAAATAAACACATAATTAAGCATGTATATATATATACACACATACATATGTATATACACATATAATACATGCATGTGTGCATGCATGTGTGTGTCTGTCTGTGTCAGTATGTACATACCTATCTATGTGTGGCTGGAGCAAGCAAGAGCAACAGCAGTACGAGTATGCTTCCCTACTATGTAAACATCTCGAACTCCAGACATTTTCCACATCTCTGCAACTTGAGATGAATAGGCCTAGGATGTTTTGTGTGGTCTTCGGTGGAAGTTAACCAACACCTGAAGTGAAAGTTTCACTCCGACTTGTACCCATGAGCCTCGCCGGGCACGTCTGAGTTGTCAGAGCCAAAACCCTTCAGCTCCCGAATCCAAGCCGAATGCCGCGCTGCAAAGCAGGTTCACATTTGAGTCCACTTTTCCCTCGGGGGATACCCTGAAGGCCATCTCGTGTGTAGCGTTTGGGGTTTACCCATAGGCTCGTGCACTTCCCTTTTGGGGTTACCTTGTTACCTTTCTCGGATCCTAAATTGCAAACCACGAAAAGGAACTACAATGGAGCGACAGGGATCATGGATTGTGTTATCTTATAGTATGTTATAACACATTATTTCTTCAGGGTGCAGTTTAGGGTCTAGGTTCATGCCAAAAAGAAACGTCGCTCCAAACACTGCCATTGCGCCTGTTCCGGGCGGACTGTGGGGCGTTTCGGAGTGGCATTTCTTTTTGTGGCCAACCCAGACTCATCAAGGAAACTGGTTTAGTGTCCTGCGACGCCCCGTGCCACAAAGAAACGTCGCTCCAAACGCTGCCATTGCGCCTGTTCCGGGCGGACTGTGGGGCGTTTCGGAGCGGCATTTCTTGTTCGCATGGGCAACGCAGCGGCAGTGAAGTCCGAGACACGGCGGTTTTGGATCCAGGTTTTCTTATTCTATCTAGTCTATTTTATGTAGTTTTGAATCGTACCATGCCTGGAATTCTATGTACATAATTGTGCATAACGCGGCCGTATCTTCAAGCCCTCCGTGTGTAGAACAGTTTAGAGCCTGCATTCATGCCGGCGTACCCTGTGGATTCTATAAGTCATCCGCCGTTTCTGTCACAAACTGGTCGATTCCTTCTGAGTTATACGAGTGATCGCTTGCCATCGTTGACGCCCACTGAAGTGGCTGCAGGCCACAGGTCCCCTGTCCCGCTGTGCGCTCCAGGTCCCCTGTCCCGCTGTGCGCTTCACCACAGCCGTGTGGAGGTCCCCACAGGTTTCGCGCCATGCTCCACCACAACCGTGTCACAGGTCCCCTGTTCTGTCTGCAGGCCACAGTCCCCTGTCACGCTGTGCGCTCCACCGTGTGCAGATAGGTCTCCACCACAGGATCCCACAGGTCCCCTGTCCCGCTGTGTGCTCTAAGTGCACCACACATCCTTAATTGTCTGGAGGCCAGGTCCCCCCACGTCGCCTGGTGTGCGCTCCACCACAACCACAGGTCAGGGCCTGTCTGCAGGCCGAAGGTCCCCTGTCCCGCCGTGTGCTCTAATCGCACCACAGGTCCCTGTCTGCAGGCCACAGGTGCCCTCCCGCTCTGTGCACATTTTTTCCCAAGTTTCCGTCCCAGGTCCCCTGTCCCGCGGTGTGCCTTACTTTCACCATGCCCGAGCAATTCTAATCGCACCCCAGGTCCCTGTCTACAGGCCACAGCTCCCCTGTCCTGGTGTGCGCTCCACCACAACCACAGGTCAGGGCCTGTCTGCAGGCCGAAGGTCCCCTGTCCCGCCGTGTGCTCTAATCGCACCACAGGTCCCTGTCTGCAGGCCACAGGTGCCGTGTCCCGCTCTGTGCACATTTTTTCCCAAGTTTCCGTCCCAGGTCCCCTGTCCCGCGGTGTGCCTTACTTTCACCATGCCCGAGCAATTCTAATCGCACCCCAGGTCCCTGTCTGCAGGCCACCGTGTGCAGGTCGCCCAAATTTCCGTCCACAGGTCCCCTGTCCCGCCGTGTGCTCTAATCGCACCACAGGTCCCTGTCTGCAGAGAATTGAATGCTTGTGTTTCAACCCCACAGAAACGTTCAAAGACCTCCGTATCGTGCCCTGCCAGACCACGACGAGCAGCTCCATCGTCAACATCAAGGTCAGGGCCCGAGTAATTCGTGCTTGCGACCGAAATTCTCGGGACTTCATGCACGAACTTAACCGGTGATATGTTCGCTTGCGCAACTTGCACGACCAAATTGCCAGACACTGACAGCATAAACATTGAGGCCAGACAGAAGCCATGCTCCAGCTGCAAACCAGCCGGAAGCTCGACGTGTTGCATTTCATGAAAATGCCCGTAGTTTTTCCTTACATCCAGGCCATCGTGAAGCCGAGCTACATGCACGACGACTGCAGAATCTGGCCCAACCACTGCCGCCAGGAAACCGTTTGTCTTTTATTGAGAGCTGCGAACAGTGTCCGGATGCATGCTGAGAAATGATATGCTGCCATCATCTCTGAACTTCCTAGTGGTTGCAGGGTTTTGCTGTGCAAACTTGAGATGCCAGGACCACTAAATGCCGCCCCAACCGGCCACCGGGAACGTGAACGCGGCGGCAAGCGGAAACGCAAAGAGTAAAACAACATGGCGCCTCACGGGGATGCACCTGTCTTTTCCATGTCACATAGAGCGTGCTTCTGCATCACACGGACTAGTACATGTGCTCTTACAGTTGCTTCGGCTCCGGCTCGTGGCATTAACACTACTTGTGATCGACGGCGTCACGGCACGAGCGTCTACATTGCCAGCATTCATGCCTCGCAACTTACATGTTCATGGCAGCACACAGCTCGCAGGCGAGCTTGCCAGTACTTCGCTGTCTTGGAAGCACATGACAAGAATGAAGCAAATACACAGACGTGTGGCAAACACGCCATGCTCTTCTGCTCGCAGCCGGTGGACCAGCTCGCGTACCAAGCACTGTGTGTTGTATGGTGCGGGATTATAATTTGCTAGATGTCAAGTAGAGCGTGACCGCCGAGCAGTTTCGCCAGTGGCCGACTGCTGAGCAAGTTTCCGCGTTCCGTGGGCCTTGTTCCACTGTAACTCCTCCCGATCCAGCCTCAACTTCAAAGTCTAAACCCATCTGCCTGAACTTGAAGCCTTAGTCACAAATGAGCATTGGTCCTAGAAGTGACTTGTGTAAATGCGTAAAGCATTCCTTGACTAGACGTGTATTGTGAAGCGGCATCTTCGCCTGAACCTTCGCCCAGCACTGCGTAAAAAACAAGTGCGCATTGCAGCATTCACCTTTGTTAGTGTTCTGAGCCCTTGCTGCCTGCTGGTCTAGCACCTAAACGCCAAACCCCAGTGTTGTCTTTATCCTAACGATCGCATTCAACGACCTGGGTATAGCAGTATCTTGTTGTCACGCAAATCCAGACTCCATATCTGAATTTCCGAAAACACATAGTTCGCGTCCAGCGACCTTGGCGTGCCACACGGCGTGACCAAAAGTACTAGTAGCCTGCGTTACTCGTAGCTGCTGCTTCTCCCGCACACACATTTTCGAACAACTCCCGCCAGGCTCAAAGGGCCGTAGCTACGCTGAATGCCGCAGAATGCCTCCTGCACTCGGTTTCATCGCCAAATATCGCTAACTTCTTGTCTCCACATTTCTCGGGTGTCGGTTCCCAGCGGTACCCCGCTGCCCCTTTTGATTTTGGTAACCCTTACACCGTAAACAGCAAACCGTACATCTGCAACTCTTATGCCAGCCCCCCAGGAATGGCGCCGCGCCTTTGCTCACGACTACCTCTACGTCGACTTGGCGGCAAGGCGTTGTTCTGGGTGGAAGTTTTTGAACTGACTTGACAACAAAAGGCAACACGTCGGCAGGCCTGCTAGTGTGCATCCCGGACTGATTCCTCGCAAGTGCAACGGCCGTCCACTTCACATCAGATTCTTTCCTGTTCGCAGTCCTCCCAGTTTGCTGGTTTGTCTAGACTCCGCTAACAGTCCAAGTTTCTTCATATATATATATATACATAGTGTATATATATATATACATATATATATATGTGTCTCTACTTCTATTTCTTTCGTACATATTCTATGTCTCTCTATTCGGCATAGAACTCGACATCCTCTTGCTTCTAGTCCTGCTACGACCAGAACAACAACAACTTGCGTGTTGGAACTCTAACCCCTAGACTCTAAACTGTTTCAGGTTTAGGGTTTTGGCCCCCCCCTCTCACCCCCCCCTTCCCCCATCCTCCACCCCCCTCCACCCCCCACCGGCCCCTAACCGAGCTAATGATGCGTGGTCGGGGGTTGGACCGGGCGGGAGTTTGGGGGCAGGACGAGGGGCGACAGGGCTGTAGTTGGTTCGGGTCCTACAGGATTATTTAAATTTCAAACCACAACACCCGGTAGACAAAGCTACTAATGGAAGCCTTTAGCTGGCTATTCGGAATAAAGATCCCACCTATGTCTAAAGAAACCACTTTTAAACTCAAATTGGGGTTGGCTTGCATGTTAGGGATGCTCTTGCAAACTGTGTGCAAAGAAGGGCGGGAGTTTAGGGAATTGGGGTTTGCAGGGTTGGGGTTCAGGAATCCTGGTTTCGGTGTTCGGCCACTGCTTCGGGGTTTAAGGATTGACGGTTTGGGGTTTGGAAAACCATGGTTTGGGCGACCACAGTCGCGGTTTCGTACGTCTGCTTGGTATCCCCCAACAAAGCGACCCTAGTCATGTCTCCGGTCGAGGTTGAAGGTTTGGGTTTGGGGGGTTAGACCTTAGAGGGGTGCAGGGCTTTGGGCTTGCGTAAGTCGGAGGAAAGGCAGCGACGAGCTTAGATCACATTCCCATTTTGGGGGGGTGCACTGTTGACCGGACTGTAGAACATGCAACAAAGTGTCCTCAACCCTAGGCGAGCCAGGGAAGCCAGACGATGCATAACTGTAGGACGATGCAGGCTGAACTGCATTCGGAATTGTTAAGATAACGGGTCGATCTCGAAATTTTACAGGATCGAAAGGCTTGCGATTCCGAGGCACTCGCGCCACCGTCAGCAGCTGCTGCATGCGCGGGTGTCTCCAGATCATCGAGGATGCAGGTTGCTCGAGCACCCAGGTACCCTTTTTTATCAAGAACCAAATATATAGCCAGGCACATCCTTGGAACGACTATAACGATAGACGGCATCGGTGTCGATACCTATTGGTATAATAAACCCAAGGAAACTCTATAGGTCCCCACCCAAAATACATCGGGGATAGGGAAAACAGAGGTTCCTTTTTCCACTATAACTCTATACCCTTGGCAAAGTATATATATATATATATAATCCCATACAAGATATAAAACCCTAGAATAGCCAGATATTTCTCAACCGCTTACCAGACCTATAGTCCCCTTTTACTAATCCTATGGGACCTCTAGCTAGCTAGCTATATATATATATAT
>CAJNJA010034609.1:861-29487 GCA_905231915.1 Symbiodinium necroappetens
CCTAAACCATCCTAAACCCGAAACCCTAAACCATCCTAAACCCTAAACCCTAAAACCGTAAACCCTAAACCCTACACCCTTCAAACCCAAAAAGCCTACACCCAAAAACCACTCGTACTGGGTCAGACAATGGGAGGAGTCTATGGAGAGTGGACGAATAGAGCCCCTCCGGGTTGACAGCCCCTGTGCTGTGCCAAATACCCACAATGTACAGTGTTTTTCCCAGAAAAGAGGCTCCAGCAAGCAGATTTGAAGGGCCTAGGGGGCTCCAGGCCGGTCCTACCCTCCTGGACCTGCTCTGTCTGTCGCTGTTGCTGCCCTGCCCCCCCCAGCCCCTCACAGCCCCACCATCCCGAACAGCGGGCCACTCCACCACACACGCGCCAGCATGCCCCTCCAAGAGGCAGTGCATCTTGAGGTGGGAATTGAGTTCTTTAATGACATCATGCGTGGGTCGCTGGGCGTAGGATGCGCCGCCACCCACAGATCCCTGGAAGTGGGGTGGCGCCATCGGTGCCTGGATACCCAGCCCCGCGCAGGAAGACGCCCTAAACCCTAAACCCTAAAACCCTAAACCATCCGAATCCCTAAAGCGGCCCAAGGGGCTTGGCACTTGCGCGCGGCACTTCGGGCCCTCCCTCGCCAGGGCCGAGGCGGCGGCAAAGGCTGCGCTGCTTGCCTCGCGAGGGTTTAGGCTGTAAGGGTTTAGGGTTTGGGGTTAAGGGTTTAGGGTTTAGGCTGTAAGGGTTTAAGAGTTTAGGGGTTTAGGGTTTAGGGGTTTAGGGTGTAAGGGTTTAGGGGTTTAGGGTGTAAGGGTTTAGGAGTTTAGGGTTTAGGGGTTTTGGGGTTTAGGGGTTTTGGGGTTTAGGGGTTTTGGGGTTTAGGGGTTTAGGATGGAAGGAGGGTTTCTTAAGGGTAAAGACCTAGGGTTTAAGTTTAGGGTCTTGGGTGTGAGGCCGCAGGTTCGAGCTTTGGGGCTCCATCAACCCCTGCCTCAAGCCCAAGCCCCTGAATTTAGGGTTTTGGGTTTTGGTTTTGGGATGAGGGTTTTTAGGGTTTTGGGGTTTTTAGGGTTTTGGGTTTGGGGTTTAAGGTTTTTAGGGTTTTGGGTTTTGGGTTCATAAATAGTTGCCTTGACAATGGTTACAAAGGAACCCTAAACCCTAAACCCCCGAGCCCACAGTAATCTAGGCACCCTGAACCCCAACACCCGAAAACCCTCAAACCCCAAACCCGAAACCCTAAAACTGAAAACCCCCACACACTTATCCCCAAACCCCCAAAACAAAAACCTAAACCCTAAACCCCTAAACCCTAAACCCTAAAAAACCTAAACCCTAAACCCTAACACCAACAAACTCCTCCTTTAGGCTGCGGACGGGGCGCCTAGGAAGCGTCGCAAGGCTCCCGCAAGATGTTGCTCAGCTCCGGTGGCTCGGGCCTTGGGTTCTTGAGGGTTTAGGGTTCAGGGTTTTAGGCTTAGGGCTTAGGGTCTAGGGCTTGGGGTTTAGGGTTTAGGGTTTTAGGGTTTAGGGTTTAGGGCTTAGGGTTTCGGGCTTGGGGCTTAGGGTTCAGGGCTTAGGGCTTGGGGTTTAGGGCTTAGGGTTGCGAAGGGTTACACTTCAGGATCCCTTTAAAGCATTCCTATAAACGCCATTCTGGTTAAGGGGTTTAGGGGATTACTGTAAAAAGGGTGACTGTTTTGGTCCCTTCAATGCATTCCTAGACAGGTGAATTTAGGGGGCCTCAATAGTGACCAATACCATCTTGGGGGGTCCTTATGATCATTACAGTAGACTTTACCCCCAAGCCCTATTATATTAATTAAGGCCCCTATATTACTATGGCTTAGGGGTTTAGGGGATTTTGCGTTTAGTTAGGGTTTGGGGTTTTGGGTTTGAAGGAATACACCTTGAATTGTAGAGAGAGAAAAGCAGAGACACGGAAAGATCATGCTCGGAGCATCCACTCTTTAGCCCCGCCTTTCAACGACATTGATGTCCGGTGTTTCTGGTGCTTTGGGAGTCAGGAGGTTCTCTGAGATCCCTAAAACCTAAACCCTAAACCCTAAACCGTGAACCCTAAACCCTAAACCCTAAGGTTTAAGTGTCTTGTGTTGGTGCCTTTCAGGACGAGAAGGGCCAGGCTGGTGGAGCTTAGGGGTTTCAGGTTTTCAAGGGCGTTGAGATTAGGGTTTAGGGTTTAGGTTTAGGGTTCAGGGTTCAGGGTTTACGGTTTAGGGTTCAGGGTCTGGGCTGATTAGGGTTGGGGTTCTGGGGGGACTCGAGGACCTTGTGGTGTTCGGATTTAGAGGGGTGGTGTCTAGGACGTTATTCGGATCCTAGCTGCGGAGCACTAGCGCTCAGGGTTTGGAGCTTGAGGCTTTGGGGTTCAGGGTTTAGGGTATCAGGTTCAGGGTTGAGGGTTTAGGGTTGGGGTGAGGCCGCTAGAGCCACGGCCCTTCAAATTCAGCCTACCAGGCCAGAATCGAGCAAACGATCCCGCTAACTCCTGTAATTTTGAAAGGGAGCCCCAAAACCCTGCTTTTGATGATATGAATCCTGCATTACCTTAAGGACCCTAAACTGTGGGAGTTATGGTCTATTCCTCATTGCGGGTAATGCAGGATTTATACCATCAACCGTATGACCTAAACCCTAAGCATCCAAGCCTTAAACCCCAAAAGCAGTCTCCTTGTCAATGCAGGTGACACTCTGCCGGTCCCTCATCGCGAGCCATCCTCCAGCCACCACGCATCCTGTGGGGCCGGAGCCCCTTAGTGGGTTTAGGGCAGAAGGGCCTAAACCCTAAACCCTAAACCGTTTAAAGTCTTTTCCAAGCTTTCAGGAGCAGGTGGGTTCGAGTTTAGGGCTCATGATAGGATGTGCGGGGCTAATGTGCTTGACTGCTGCCCTATATCCTTCAGGAATCCACTACGGAGTTTAATTGAGCATCCATGTTTACCCTAAACCCTAAACCCTCATGCAAGAAGCCCGCTATCCTTCAAACCACGGCTCCTTAACTAAAGGATACTCTCAACTGTTGGTGGGGCTTTGGAGGTGGGGGGGATGCCGAGTAGGTACATGCCGGGGATCTTAACACCACTTACGGAACAGACCTTAACTGATCCGGGGCTTAATACGGTTGATGATATAAATCCTGCATTACCCTCAGGACCCTAAACTATGGGAATTATTATGGTATATCCCTTATTATGGGTGATGCAGGATTTATATCATCAACCGTATTTTGATTTAAAGTGTATTCCTTAATCAAGGAAAAACCTGAACTACGAAATATACTTTACGTGACAGAGGTCCTTAGTAGTATGACTTAAGAGCCAGATTCCTTAAAATGCCCCTTGGGCTCCCTAGCAAAACCCTCAACCCTAAACCTAAACCCCTAACCCCTAAACCCCCAACACCCCTAAAACCCCTAAAACCCCTAGAACCCTAAACCCTAAACCAGGTCTCGCATCCGGGGCTCCCGGGTTAAAGTTTCGGGCTCCACCCGGAAGCTTGAAGTCCTTACGTCGCCCTAAAGTCGAAACCCTAAGCCCGCACACCCGAAATGTAGGGCTTTTAGGGCTTAGGGTTTCGGGTGTAGGAACCCTAAAACCTAAGCCCACACGCCCGTTTTAGGGTTTTATGGTTTAGGATTTAGCCCAAACCTATGCCTGCACACCCGAAACCTAGGACTTTTGGGGTTTAGGGTTTAGGAGCCCTCACACCTAAGCCCTGAACCGTTCACTTCAGGTTCATGGTTCGTCTTTCCTGGCTCAGGGCTCGCCTGCAGAGATCACGACACCCCATTCCACGGCAAGCCCTAAGCCGTGCACTACCGGTTTAGGGCTTAGAGTTTAGGGTTCAGGGAGGGTTTAGGGTTCAGGGCTGTAGGGCTTCTAGGACTTGCGGATTGGCAACATGTTCCTTGCTGTCGCATACATCTGCCTACTGCACATAATGGTGATGATCGCAAGGGCTTAATCCGGCTAATCCTAGGGCGATACATGGCCAGTCTGATGCTACAAAATACTGATTGGCACAACCCCTAAACCCTAAACCCTAAACCGAAAGAAGGTGAGAAGAGTGCCGTTGATGATTCTGCAGCCCAGGAGGGGGGGTCGGAGTTTCCGAGGTTAAATCGACCTAAACGTCTTCACCAAGACCCTCTTCGAACAGTATTGCTAATTAACTACTACTTTGAACTATGATTACTATTATTGTTACTACTTTTGCGAGTATGATTACTAGTTTTAAGTTAATATTACTAAAGGCCCCCTATATTGAAGCCTCAAACAACCAAACCCGGCCAAACTCCTTGAGACCCGAACCCCTCAACCAGAACTTCCCTGAACCCCTGCAACCTGGGCTTTAAGGTTTGGTTGAATAGGGTTTAGGGCTTAGGTTTTAAGGTTTAGGGTTTAGGGTGTTGATGGAATTAGAATAAGGTTTCGGAGACGTTTATACTTTAGCTCTATAGCGAGTATGAGGGAGTGACCTTGAACACTCTTCAGATGCCCATACAGTAATTGGCCTGGGATGCCCGAAAGCCCAAAACCCAAACCGAAAAGCCTGGTCCTGGTCACCGCGAGCCCAAGCGACATCTCAGCCTGTATATTAGCTCACACTTCACGCTACTCTGGGGTTCTGTCGGGGTCTTTTAAGATCTTTGGCTTCCACGAGCTTCGGCTATGGCTACGGAGCATCCCGTAAAGTATACACGGGTTCCGAGTATGGTGTAGCATAACAGCACAACAGTGCAATGTAGAACCCGGAGTACTGAGTAATACCTTTCCTTGGGTTTCATACTCATACCTACTTGTACTCTACTACACTAAACTTCACCACACCAGTCTAAGTCTTAAGGCCCCCTAAGGCCCGTGTAGTGACAATGATTGGACTCAAGGGTTTTTCGGATGACACGCTCAGGGTTGAACCCCCTGAGCTGTAAATTTCTAACTTCCACCTTAAACCCCAAAACCGGGGGTTGTCCTGCATGAAGGAAAGCCAACAACACCCTTCTAGATCCCCTCACAAACCCCTATATAAGAAAATAGCAGTAGATAGACCTTGTTTAAGAGCCTGTTTAGAACACTTTATAGAATATAAAACTCTAGCTCAGAACCTTTTAAGAGCCTGCTTAGAACATTTTATACAATGTAAAACTCTATCTAAGAACCTTTTTAAGAGCCTTCTAGAACATCGTTTTCGAACATAAAACTCCATCTAAGAACCTTGTAAGAGCCTTTTTGGAACACCTTGTTCGAACATAAAATACTCTATCTAAGACCCCTTTTAAGAGCCTTTTTGGGAACACCGTTTTTGAACATAAAACCCCATCCAAGACCCTTCTTAGAGCACCGCTTTTGAACATAATACTCTATCTAAGACCCTATCTAAGAGCCTTTTTAGAACACCGTTTTTTGAACATAAAAAGCTCTATCCAACGAACCCGGGGGTCCCTCAGTTCTCACGGTACAAGAGAGAAACCCTTAATGCCGAGCCGCCAAACTGCTAGAACCCTAGACACTAAATGGACAGCTCTCGAGGCTTTAGGGCCTAGGGTGTGGGGCTTGGGGTTTAGGGTTTAGGGTTTAGGGCTTAGGGTGTAGGGTTTAGGTTTTAGGGTTTCGGGTGTAGGGTAAAACAGCTAGAACCCTAAACCCTAAATGGGCCGTTCTCTAAATTCGGGACCCTTTTTGGGTCCTTGGTATATGCGTACGATCTTTGGAACCGAAGGAGGGACCCTAATTTAGACAACTACCCAAATCCTGAACCCTAAATCCGGAATCCTAAACCCCCAACTTGAACCCTAAACCCTACATCCCCAACCCTGAACCCTAAGCTCTAGACCCCTAGAGAACCCTACTCTCCTAGACCCTGGACCCGCGAGGGGCGCCTCGCTCTTCCCAGCGCCAGTCACACTCCGCCCAGGAGGAACCGAACCAACCAGATCAGCCCTTACAGGGGGTGCCGGCGGCTTCAGGGCTTCGGGACAAGGATTTACGGGCTGCGGCCTTAGGGCTATGTTAGTCTAGCTTAACGGGAAGTTTGGGGCTAAGGGTGTTGGGGGTTTTGGCTTTAGGTTTCGGGGCTTTGGAGGGGGTCTACACTAGGGAAACTGTGCTCGCTAAAGGCCCAAGATTTAAAGGTCAGCCCCAGACTCAGTCAGAGACTCCCAAGCGCTACCTCCTAAAGCAATGCAGCGCCGAAGTCCTTAACTACATGTCGATCTCAACAGCCCCCAAAATAATCCGGCGAACGGGGCGGAGGCCTGTTGCCAAGCGGACCCTTGCCAAGCACCTTCGCGGACTTTCCGGATGTTTAGGGTTTAGGGCGTTTAGGAGACAGGGTTCAGGGACTATGGATTTAGGGACAACCAATCAATAAAGGATTTAGGGTCTAGCGGCGCTGGTTTAGGATGCAGAGGTTCGGGATTTAGGTTGTTAGGGCTCTCATATGAAGAGACCCTCGAACATCACAAGCTTCCTGACGTAGTCCCTAATGTAGGTAGCCCTAACAAGAATGGTCACCTAAGGACCCCTGAAGGAAAGGATCCTTAATTAATATAAGGACCCGTTTTGAAAGGGACCCCCCAAATTCTATCAATGAAAGATCAAAAACCTCTCTTAAGACGTTAACTAAACCTACAGCCTTACACCGCCCCTTAAAAAGCTTTGCTAAGCCAAAATCGCTATGAGGTTTGTAGGGAGCGAAAGATTCCTCTGCCGTTTAGGCTTTGAAGGCCGCAAGGTTCCTATTTTGGAGCTCCCGGAAACTGTGCGGTTTAGGCTTTAAGGTTTAGGCTTAGGGTTTAGACTTTAAGAGGTTTTGGGGTTTAGAAAAAACCTAGTTCGGAAGCAAGCCTGCCCATCCGAGGCCACGGCTGCTGCTCCACCAGCCCTCCTGGTGCGGCGCTGAGCTTCGGCTTTTTTGTCACTGTAGGTTTAGGGTCTATATAGGTTGTAGGGCTTAGGGCTTTGGGCTTGGGGTTTGATTAACGCCCGAAGCCCCAAATCTATAAGTCACACACCTTATCGCGAAACCTTGAACGCCGACCCTACATGTACCCCGAACGTATGAACCCCTAGACCCCGGACGTCCAAACCTCGCTGGCAGCTTGGGGCCTATCGGTTTAAGACTTGGGGCTTCCAGGTCTCACTTTGGGGTTTGAGCGGTTTAGGGGTTTAGGGTCTAGGCTTCGGGGCTTACGCGATTTAGGGGGATTAGAGGTCTAGGCGGGGTTGGGCGTTGAAGGTTTAAGGGTTAGGGCTTAGGGCTTGGATGACCGAAACCCTTAAACCCTAAACCCTCATCATCCGTCATCTTGCATCGAGTTTGAAAGAGTTAGGAGGGAGCCATAGGGAGCCCCCTGTTGCAGGTTTACTGTAGACGCTGCAACAACTTGTAGTCGTATCCCGAAATATACATAAGATAGCCGCAAACCATTCTAATATTATTCTTTTGTCTTTATATTGGGCTTTTCCCTAAACCCTCAACCCAAAACCCTAAACCCTAAACCGCTTTTGGCCTTGATGAAATTTTCTGCGGGCCTCCCTCAGACTGGAAGCGACACATGGGCCCACAATTTCTCTGACTCTGCTTTTTAAATTCACGGCTTAACGGCCACAAAACCAGAAAACCAACCCCCCGAATAGCGCAAGACCCTGGAGCCCTAGAACTCTCAACACCCAAAAAGCCCGAAATCTCCATCTCTCAAAGAGGGCATGTCATGTCCTGCCAGTACCAGGCGGTGGGCCAAGAAGCCATCGGCAGGAGTGCAAAGCAATGCGAAGCAATTTGATGGTGGAACCCTGAATTCAGAGGGGCTTGGGCAAAGTTTAGGGCCTAGAGCTTGGAGCTTGAAGCGTAGATTTCACTTTTTAGGATGTTTTTGGGGTTTTAGATTTCGGAGCTGAATTTTTTTGTGGTAAACTTACGTAACGCTCAGGATTTGCATAGTGCCTAAACCCTAAGCCCTCATCCCAAAACCCTGGCCCTAATCCCGAAAACCATATCTCTAATTAATCGCTACACAATACAGTCGTGCAGGAAATGATGAGCAGTGAGCCACATTCATGTGGGGGCGGGGGGGGGGGCTTATCCTAACAAGGCGATAACAAGGAATCCTAAGCAATACTGTCGCAAATTATATTTTGCCCCCGAGATTAGAAAAAGGCTGCTGTACTGATGCATGTTCCGAGACCCTGCATGCTGAAAGCCGTGAGCCCTTTCACCACAGCCGCTCTGAACGCCAAAACCGAAGCCCACTGGCTAAGCCGAAACCTTCACAGCTCCAGGACGGTCGGCCCAGGATTCTGCACATCTAGGAAAGGGTTTGGGCTTGTCCACGGAATGGGAGTGTGCAGGGCGTAGTATCTTTGTAGGACAATTGTGCATCATATCTCCTAGGTAGTATTAGGGAGATCCCTGACCTTCTTAACCCTACTTATAGCTCCCTTCAAGGGGACCTTATTGAGAGGGTCTATATCACCAAGTGTCCCCCGAATCCTAAGTCCTACATTAAATATGTAGGGGAGTCCCTTCTCAGGGGAATCCCAGCGCGAATCATCCCTAACCCATGCTTACTTCATCCTAAGCCCTAGAGAATCCTAAGCGGGCTCGGGGTTCGGGCTCGGGGCTAAAGGTTGGAAGCCACTCTAAACCCTAAACCCTTAAACCCTAACTCGAAACCCTAAACCCTTAGACCCTAAGCCCTTAAACCCTAAACCCTAAACCCTTAAACCCTAAACCCTAAACCCTGAACCCCTTAGATGCTCAAAGCCCTAAACTCCAAGCCCTACATCGGGTGCGCCTGTAATCCGAGAGCTTTTTGGCGGACGGTTCAGGGTTGAGGGCTTAGGGTTTAGAGTTTAGGCTTTAGGGTTTAGGGCTTAGGGTTTAGAGTTTAGAGTTTTTTTTTAGAGTTTAGAGTTTAGGGTTTAGGGTTTTGGGTTTAGCGCTTAGGGTTTAGGGTGTAGTAAGGGCTCAGGGCTTCGGGTAAGGCCCAAAACCTGAAAAGCCTCGGCGAGGCATGACAACCTTGCTGCGGAAAGCTCCACGTCGCCCTCAGAAAGCACCATCAACACCCGACTTCGAATTCGGCCAACAATCAAGAAACTTTGGTAGCACACTCACCTTACGAAAGACATGTGAACACCATTCACTGGCACCGGATGAAACGCGCAGGATTGAAGCCAAAGCTGATCACACCATGGGGTTTGAGGTTTAAAGTCTCGGGTTTAGGGCTTAGGAACTACATTTGCACAGTGGCTGGGCAAAATTTTAAAAACCAAGCGCCAAATCGGGGTCGTGGCAAGGGTAACAGATATCGACCCAGGAAGCCTCCAGCTCTGAACGCCAAGCCCTACAACCCTGATTCAGGGTTTAGAGCTTAGGGTTTCGGAAATCCCTGAACCCTAAGCCCCCCCAAAATCCCAAAAGAGCATCAGATGCACATCTCCTAAACCCCAAGACCCCTCCATCCTAAATCACAAACCCTGTCTCGACCCTACACGCTGAACCCTTACGGTAGACCCTTCTAGAAACCCTTTAAGGCACCCTAAACCCTAAAGCCCTGAACCCTAATACCTTAATACCCTAAACCCTAAGTCCTAAACCCCAAACCCTAAACCCCAAACCCCAAACCCTAATACCCCAAAACCCTTAACCCTAAGTCCTAAACCCTAATACCCAAACCCCAAACCCTAGTACCCTTAACCCTAAGTCCTAAACCCTAATACCTACTCATGACGGCCCTCTATATGTATCTTAGAGAACCCAAGGCTCCCAGGCGCCTCCAGATCAGGGTTCGTAAGGGACACCCGCCAGCCAAATCTTTCCATCAGCGCCTCGCCGACCTCTGTGAATTTAGGCTTTCGGGTTTAGGGTTTGGGGTTTAGGGTTTAGGGTTTGGGGCTTAGGGCTTAGGGCTTAGGGCTTAGGGCTTGGGGCTTGGGGTTTGGGCTTGGCTGCTATTAAGGGGCCTTGCATCTTTGTAAATTTTGTTCAGCACGCTACGTGCAGGTTCGGGGGGCCTAGTAAGCAGGCTACTTTCGGAGATACACGTATCATGAACCTAATCAGGATTCCTCTTGGAGCATTTATCGCTCTACTTAACGTCTCTCTAAACCCAAACCCCAGATCTCTGATAGGAAACCTCAGAGGAAGCATTGTACTGGCAGTTCACCCCAGAACCCTAAGTGTTGGGCTTCATGCAGGGGCACTGATGATTGGAACAGGGTTTTGGTGAGAGATGTTTTTGCATGGTTACGCAGGGGCGGTGGATTCTCGCGCATGATTATTAAGAACTCTAAACCCTCTAAACCGACCTCTACATTCAGTTCAAGGTACTGTATGGGGTTGAGTTAACTCGAAGGTTTAGGGTTTAGGGGCTTAGGGTGTGGGGTTTAGGGTTTAGGAGTTTGGGCTCACTGCGTAGTATGAAACCCTAAACCCTAAACGCTGGTCCCATAACCCCCAAAGTATTTTGACCCATACAAAGAGCCCTTCTCAGGGCCCAAGGCTTCTTGATCCAAGCTCCTCGGCCCAAACCCTAAACCCTAAACCCTAGACCTAAAACCCTAAACCCTAGACCCTAAACCCTAAACCCTAAACCCTAGGCCCTAAACCCTAAACCCAAACCCTAGGCCCTGAACCATAAACCCTAAACCCCCCACCTCTTCGGCCAGTGCATCCGAGGACACGAGGGCCTAGGCCGTGCCGTTATTTGAAGTTCCCTGGTTTAGGGTTTAGGGTTTTAGGGTTTAGGGTTTAGGGTTTAGGGTTGAATTTGGGAGCTTCAGAACCTTAAAGTAGAAGCCAAAAGGTTGGAACATCCTGATCCTCATGCCCTTAAGGTAGAGAGCAAAGGGGATCCCAGCGCTACTCTTCCTAAATCCATGCTCCAACTTTCTGGAATGAACTATAAGATTTCACAGGGGTTCTGTACGATTCTGCCGCGGATCTATAAGAATTTGCAGGTGTTCGTTAAAAGGGTTCTATGAGGGTTTTGAGGTTTTGAAAGGGTTCTGTGACTATAATGTACGGCTTCAGGAGGATTCTACAAGGTTCTGTAAGGTTTCTTAAGGGTTCTGAAAGATCTTAACACTGTTCGTTGATGCTTTGTAAAGATTCTGTAAGATTGCAAAAAAGATTGTATCGTGGTTTTGATAAAGCTTTACAGGGTTTAGTTAGGGGTTTTCTCAAGCTTTACGCGGTTTGGTGAAAGTCCTACAAGCTTTTGTCAGGGTTTCATCAGGGCTCGGTATGGGCATTGCCGGGTTTTGAAAGGTCTGCAAGAGCGTTGTTGTGGCTTCGTGGGGTGTAGGTGGACCTTGCTTGGGGGATATGGATTCGGGAACTTGTTGTTTACTACAGGCACGGCTTTTTTGTTCTGGGCTTTGGGGTTTGGGTCTTTAGGGTTTCCGGTTTCGGGGCTGAGGGGTGAAAGTTGAATGGTGTAAGTTTGAAGGGAAGGGGGTTCAGGGCTCCCCTACAGGATCCCGGAGTTCAGTATATGGGTAGTTCTCCAAATTCGGGTCCCTTTTAGGGTCCTTTTTATAAGGGTGCCGTATATTGGGGACCTACAAAAGGGACCCTGCTTTAGAGAACTCCCCATATCGGTTCGAAAGATGGGTTGCAAGTCCTGCAAGCGCGGGTCTAAAAGCAATGATCTTACTGTACAACCTACCTGCATTTTCGAAATCGCCTCATCCTTTGCGCCGGGTTCTCGAGTTTGTGGTTTACACACAACTAAGGTGCTCATGAATAGATACTCCAAGCGTTCTTGCTCGAGGGTCCTTGTTGATTGCCCAGGCCTCGGCTATCAAGCATCAAGCCAAACATGGGTAATGCAGGATTTGTATCATCAACTGTACGGATTGGAATATTGGCTTTGATCCTTAGGTCTCAACCGACTCAGGCATGGTCAACTACGGTTGATGATATGTAAATCCTGCATTACCCATACTCAGGAATATACCATAATTCCCATAGTTTAGGGTCCTTCAGGTAATGCAGGATTTATATCATCAACAGTCGGGCGCCCGATCCTTACAATAGAGCAGGTTCATAGTTGAGACAGCTCCTTTTCGAGCTTCAACGGGGGACAAGAACCACAAGGACCATAAGGGGATATGATTGCAGTCTTATCCCCAATCACTGAACCTGGAAGCCTCGATCCAAAATTCTCAAGCCCTAAAACTTTAAACCCGAAAGCCCAAAACCCGAACCCCAAATCCTAAAGCCCCAAAGCTCCTGAAAGGAACCCTTCACGGAGCCCGTCAGGAAGCCTAATCCATAAGACCATCATAGAGCCCTTAAAGGAACCCTACTATATAACCTTATTATAGAACCCTTAGGGGTTCTTAGGGTTCCTTTAAAGGGCCCCCTGAAAGCAACTCTGAGAAGGACTCCCGGCCTTTCCAACTTTGGTCGATCGCTTCGCCTTCACGCGGAACCTCGGAAGAACACTGGGGGGGTTCCGACTACCAGGGTTTGCTTGGAGTTTAGGGTTTAGGGCTTTGTAGGGTTTAGTGTTTTTAAGGGTTTTCACGGGTTTTAAGGGGTTTTTAAGGTTTAAGGTTTTTTAGGGTTTTTTCAGGTGTTTTTTAGGGTCTTCAGGGCTTAGGGTTTTTAGCGGTTTTGAGGCTTTTCGGGCTCTTAGGGTTTAGGGTTTTTGGTGTATAGGGTGTAGCATTCGAGGTTTGTAGTATATTGCACCCCAAACCCCTCTTCCCACTGCTGAGGCCCGTACATTATCTGAGAGAACCTTTAAAGAAGGCCCATGAGGTGTGTTTCTGATGGGGCTTCTAGAGTGCGCTGGGCTTCAGGAATTGCGGCAGGGCTTGCGCAAGCTTTAGGGTTTGTAGGGCTTAGGGTTTAGGGTGTAGGGTTTAGGGCTTAGGGAGTTTAGGTTTTAGCTTTAGCAAGGAACGGCACTAGACTAAACCCTAAACCTGACAGAACAGGAGCCCTCGTGGACTGTGGTTTTGTCGAAGTTGTGGCTTGGACGCTACGTGTAGGGTACAGGGTCTACTTGGAGGAACAGGGGATGATGCAAGGTAGGCGGTAAATAGAGGTAATCTAGGGGCCTTACTAGTTCGAATAGGGTTTTTGGGGCCCAAAATACTGTACTTTATAACAAGGAACCCCAAGATACAAAACTGTATAACAAGGAAGATCAAAAGAGTCTAGGGTACTTACGAAGGCCCCAATATCATAGCAGGTTAAGCTCCTTTTCTTTGGGCTCCTGGGCGTAGGGTTTGGTGCTCTCAGCCCTAAACCCTAAATATCCCTAAACATCCCTAAACATCCCTAAAACCTTAACCACCAAACAAAACCCTAACCCCGAAACCCCTACACCCGAAACCCCTAGACCCTAAACCTTAAAGCCCTAAACCCAAACTCGTAAAACCCTAAAGAGGCTAATGATTTCGGGCTTGTGATTTTTTGCGAAGCCCTGCGTTCGGAAAGCGTACAAATTCTTTGGCCTTCATCTGAGCAACTCCAAAATGGGCGAAGATAAACCCTAGCAGCACCCTAAACCCTAAAACCCTCAACCCTAAACCCCCTAAGCCCTAAACCCTAAAAACCTAAACCCTGGAACTCTAAACACTAAACCCTCTAAACCCTAAGCCCTAAACTAAACCCTACACCCTAAGCCCTAAGCCTCCTAAGCAAACCTGGGCCTTGGACGTGCCCGGTGGCCCGCGACCTCGGAGGGCAGGCGCCAGCAGAAAGGATCCGGTTTAGGGTTTAGCTTAGAGTCAGGGGGAGCTTCGCCCAGTTTGGGTAGTTACATCACCGTCAACCAAATAGTAACAATTATATGTCAAAATACATTTCCTAGTCTATTTTTCAGGTGATGTAACTCCCGAAATGGGCAAAGCTAGGTTTATTCATTTTATGTAGAACAGTATGGGTAGGGGGTTGTTCATTCAATAATATTTTAATTGTATTTGTAAAGTATCATTGGTGTATTATTGCATTTGTTTCAAGTTATTCTGGTGGGTTTGTGATTGTTCATGTTGTTTCAGTTTGTATTTCTTGATGTCGCAATTACAAAGTGGGCAAGTAAATATTTCGTCCTTGATTCTGCTCATTCGGTTTTGTCTCCATTCTTTCACTTTGTCGGGGTTGTTTGCTCTGTACTCTGCCTTGGTTGCTCTTTCGTGCTCTCTTGCTGTTTCTGTCTTGTTCTCTCGATGTCTTTTTTCCTTTGCTCTACAAGTATTACATGTTTTATATCCTTCTTCAAACTTTTCAACCTTGGGATGTCCTTGACATTTACTACAATATTTTCTTTCACTCATTTTAACACTTAATATTTTAAGTCGTTATTTCTTTAAGTGCTTTCTCTTAAGACTTGGTTTCTATAGTTCAATAATAATTTAATTTTATTATGAAATTATGATTGGTAGACTATACACAGAATTTTGGACTGCATTCAATGAGTCGCGCCATAGTGACTCATTGAATGCCCCACCCCCCTACCCATACTATACCCCATAAAATGAATAAACCTAGAATTGCCCATTTCGGGAGTTACATCACCTGAAAAATAGACTAGGAAATGAATGTTGACATGGAATTGTTACTATTTGGTTGACGGTGATGTAACTACCCAAACTGGGCGAAGCTCCCCCTGACTCTTAGAGGGCTTAGGGTTTAGAGCTTCAGGGTTTTTGGGTTTAGGGCTTGGGGTTAGAAGTTTAGGGCTTATTGTTTAGGGTTTAGGGTTCATGGCTGGAGGGCAGAGGGCTTAGAGCGCAGGATTCTTCGGATTCTGGATTGCTTAGGGGCTAGTTAGGATTTAGAGTAGGGTGGCTCTTTGTTGAAAGGGGGACGTGAGCCATGAGCCCTCAGGCCTGCCACCCAAAAAAAGGCAGTCGAAGCCCACTCCGTCTCAAAGGATGCATGAGCTAATGTAGGGGCATTAATACTTAGAATAGGGTGTTGGGGGCATATTATACTATGAGTACAAGAGTGAGCCCCCCATAAATAGTTTAGGTAATGATTTAGGCCCTGAACCCTTTCCAGTTGCGACTGTTCCCAACCCCGAAGTCAGGAGGTGTCCCCACCCAAGGAGAGCACCCAGCAGGGCACCCCACAGGAGCAGCGCTCGCCCCCAGTCTGCAGACAGCACCTGAAAGGTTTAGGGTTTTAAGGTTTAGGGTTCGGGGTTTAGGGCTTAGGGTAGCGATCTCGTATTTGTTGAATACAAGGAAGCCCTGTCATCTATACTATGAAAGTCTCATGGAAGGTATGTCCCCCTTATGGGACCCATCAGAAACAGCACTAAGGTGGTTGGGTCTGAAGTCTTGGGCAAACAAGCCAAAAGCGGAAGAAAAAAAAAACACTAGTCCCTAGAAATCCAAACCTTCGGGACCCTAAACCCTGACACCCTTGACTTCAGACTGTTCAAACCTTACACGCAACTCAAAAGTCCTCCGGGTTTGGCTCGGCTTGGTCCTGCGGGTGCAGGCCTACTCGGGCCTACTCAGAGGATCACGGCACTTCGGCTGATAAGTTATAAGCAAGGTAACTCGAGTTATATCTACGTATACCCCTAGTTACTACGTCCCATAACCCTTAACCCTAAACCCTGAACCCATAACCCTAAACCTTAGCACCCTAAACCCTAAGCCTTAAACCACGTCCCATGATCCGTCAAGTAGGGCCTAGGAGTGTCGTTTTCCGGACTCTGGAGTTCAAGCTCTCACGTCAGCCTACTCTATCTTTAGGGTACACTCCGACCCCTGAGCCCTGAACCTTAAACCCTAAACCGTGTAGGGTTTGGGGTTTAGGGTTAAGGGGCTGCGGGTTTAGGGCTTGGGGTTTAGGGGCTTGGGGTTTAGGGGTTTGGGGTTTAGGGGTTTAGGGTTTAGGGTTTAGGGGTTTAAGCTTAGGGTTTAGGGTTTAGAGGTTTAGAGGTTTAGAGGCCTAGGGATTTAGGGCTTTAGGCTAAGGGCGACGTTTCTCCTGAAGGCATACTAACGATGCCGCCGCAACTTCCGTTCCCTGGCTCAAGAAGTCCGGAGGCCCCTTAGAAATCTTATAAGCGCCGACTAGCCCTCCCGAAGCCCCTGCGTAACTGTCGCATCGAAAGGCTAAAACCACATAAAACCCTGAGCAGAAATCTTATAAGCGCCGACTAGCCCTCCCGAAGCCCCTGCATAACTGTCGCATCGAAAGGCTAAAACCACATAAAACCCTGAGCAGAACACTGAGAGACCCTTTGCATAAAAAGATGGTTCTAGGGTCCCCTTCTAGGGTTCCTTAATGGGATCTATCAGGGTTGCTATAGGGCTTCTATAAGGATGGTTCTCGAACTCTGGGTCAATTGTTAGGTCCCAAAACTAAAACTCGCACCGCACCCTTCTAACAAGGACCGTCAAAGCGACCCTAGTTCAGAGAACTACCCACCTAGAACCCTCATAGTACCCTTATAGAAAGCCTCCTATAGATCCCTTTAAGGGACCCTGAAAGGGACCCTACTTCAGAGAACTCTAGAAAATTTCGGACTTCCGAAGAAAAAAAAACAACAAATCGGGTGCCCCGGCCGCGGCGCGCAGCCGGCCGATGCAAACTTCCTTGCAGGCGCCCTCAAAGGCGAGGAAGGTGCCTCACAGCGGATTAAGGGTTGAGGGTTTGGGGTTCAGGGTTTAGAGTTTAGGGTTCTGGGCTTAGAGTTTAGAGTTCAGGGTTCAGGGTTTGGGGTTTGGGGTTTGGAGCTTGCTTCAGGGGTTGAAGGCTTCAGACCTTTGGGTTTTGGGGTGCTGGTAGTTCCTAGCTCTGGAGCCAAAGAACTAGGCTAGACAGGGCTTCAGGGTGCACAGAGGTGTCTGGAGTCAAGGGCCCCAGACTGACCCAACCCAAAGCCCTGAACCCGAAACCTGAACACCTGAATGGTACCAGCTGCGCGTCATCGCAGCGGAAACCCTAAACCAAAAAACCCTAAACCCTAAACCCTAATGGGAGGAGGACTTAGAGTTCAGGAGCTCGGGCCCCGGGCCTAGCGGATCTGCCGTGTGCCGAAGGACGGTGACCTGGGACGACCCTTCTCTTCGGTGGTCGGTTCTATGTCTCAGGGCATCCGCAGCTCAGCTGCTGTTCCTTGCACCATTCACCTAAAACCGCCCAGAAAAAAGCCACGAAGAGCCCAGAAGGCGGTTTTGAGGATGGGGGGAAAAGGCCTGGGGATGGCCTGCTCGGCCACTAACGATTCTACTTGCTGTTTCGGGAATCCGGGCCAAGGCGGCTGAACCTGCTACCCCGCATACAATTTAGAGCCCCCGCCCCATCCCAGCCAGCAAAAGCTAAAAAAAAGCGAACAAAAGTAAACTCTTTCGCTCTAGCGCTCTTGGCTCATTGCCTTAATTCTGATTTTTTCGCGTTTTGGACACAGGACTTGTATTTTACAAGATTAGCTGTGGTTGGAGGATTTGGATTGCAAAAACACCTCTAAATCCAAACTCAAAACCTTCAACCAGCTCTAGGGAGGTTTGGAGATGAAAGAAGCCCTGCATGTGCAGGTTTAGGGTTTAGTTTAGTGTTTAGGGTTTAGCCTCAAAGGCCAAACGCCCATGAGCAGAAGTAAGCCTGACACTTTACACCCCAAGCCAGAAATCCTAAATCCTAAACTCTAGATCCTGAAACCCCGAAAGCCCCATCCATGGACCGAAGGCTCGAGCAGCCACCATCTCGACGGATCTGGCGGCACCTTGATGCAGCCGGTGTAGGATTCAGGGTTCAGCAGAGAGGCTTCGGGACTTAGGGGTTAAGGTTCAGGCTGCCTTTGTAGTAGGGTTTGGGGAAAGGGGTCGGGGCTCAGGTTTAGGGTGTAGGGATGGTTTGAGGAACTTTCCTGGTTTGTGGTATATCGGCAAGGTGCCGAAAAGGCCAAGGCTCCCTCCGAATGATCGAAGCTCAGATCTTGGCCGAGCTTGTTGCACTACGGTTGTTGATATAACTCCTGCATTCCCCATAATAAGGAGTATACCATTATCCCCATAGTTTAGGGTCTTGTAGGTAATGCAGGATTTATATCATCAACAGTAAGGGTAAAGGGTCTAGGATGCGCATCCGCCATACCATGACTTCAGCCTACACCGAAACCATGAACGCTTTCAACCTGCCCAACCTCAATCCCAAGCCCTAAACAGGCAAACCGATCCAACCCCTGCAACTCTGAATCATCGATCCTATCTGTTTAGGGTTTAGGGTTTAGGGTCTAGGGTTTAGGGTTCAGGGTTTAGGGTTTAGGGTTTAGGACCAGTTCTGATTTTCTTGGTAGGGTAGCTACACCCCGCCCGGAAAGAACGCCATTGGAGGGTCCAGGTAAAGCCTCGACCCACAAGCATTCAAAACATAAAGCCGCATATCAATAGATATTCACTAGCCGAGTGACCAAGAAAATCTAAGCCCAATTTAGGGCTCAAACCAAAAAAGACAAGGTTTTGGTGTATACGTGAGCAGATTTCACCTTGGGACTGCAAGGGCATGTTGCTCGACCAGCAATTAGGTAAGTCGCCTCTTGTCCCCTAAACCCAAAACCCTAAACCTCCATCCAGGCCTAAACTAATAAGGGTGCTACTGGGGATCCCAGTGGAGCCCTTCTGGGGGGAACCTCTAGAACCCATCGTACCCTTTAAAAGGGGACCCCCATGCTAGAACCCCATAGTACCCTTAAGGGTCCCCTTTTTTGGGGGGTACTATAGGATTCTCTATTCGGGTCCCCCTTTAAGGGTTCTATGGGGTTCTGGAATGTGGGGTCCCCTTTAAAGGGGAATGATCAACCAGGGCCCCGGCAGAGAAGCTCCGGTGGGCCCAGGGCGCTGAAGTAGAGGCGCCCTCCCCCGACTCACTTGGTTTAGGGTTTCGGGCTTTAGGGCTTAGGGTGTAGGTTTTAAGGCTTCGGTTTAAGGGCTTAGGGTGCAGGTTTAGGGTTTAGATTTTACGGCTTAGGGTGTAGGTTTAGAGCTTAGGCTTTAGGGCTTAGGGTGTAGGTTTAGGGCTTGGAGTTTAGGACTTAGGGCTTAGCGGGCTTAGGGTGTAGGTTTAGGGTTTAGGGCCGTTTAGGGTTTAGGGTTTAGAGCTCAGGGTGTAGGCTTAGGGTTAAGGGTTGAGGGTTGAGGGTTGAAGGGGGGGGAAAAACGACGGTGCGTAACGACCCGTAGGTTTTAGGATTAATAGTGGCTTGTTCTTGGTATCGGGTCGCCAACGACCGGTGGGATCCGAGTTTGGGGTACGATTTAGGCTTGGACATCACAGGATTTAGGCCATAGAACCTACCAGGACCTCTTAGCGCACGAGAAAGGTCAATGTGCATGATCTCCATCGAGTTCATGGTACGGCTGGAAGGGCTTAGGGGTTTTTGGTTTCAGGGTTTAGTGTTTGCAAAGCCCTCTGGAGCAGTCCGTAAGACTGCAGAGTTTGGTTGATTTCAGCCCGGCACCTGGCCGATGTCCTCATCTGTTGCCGAATGGTCAACCTAAGCCTGCTTGAAGAACTTCAAGGGTTCTTCAAGGCTTGCTTTAAGGGTTTCCTTGAAGGGTTCCTTTAAGGGTTCCTCTAAGGGTTCCTTTAATGGTTCCTTTAGTTCCTCTAAGGGTTCCTTTTGAAGGCCCTTGTGGTTTGAGAGTGTCAAGACATGGGCTGTTTGTGTGGGTTGCTATAGGGGCCTGCAGAGAGATATTGCTACTGTGTTCTTGGGGTTGCAGCACAACGACGAAAACCAAGAACCCTTGGTTAAAGGAAACTACAGGTGGGGAGTTTAGGGTATATAGGGCTTCTATAAGGCTACACAGACCTTCTATATGGCTCCAACTACCCACCTGAAAATGTCCTAGACTTAGTTCTTCACTCCAAACCCTAAACCCTAAATCCTTGAGCGAACTGTAAACCTTAAATCCCTGGGCGCCCGAAACCCAACCTCCGAAATCCCAGATACCTTAACTCCTACACTTCCTAAACCCTAAACCCGTAAGCTCCTAAACCCCTACCCCAAACCTAAACTGCAAACCTAAACTCAAGACCCTGCCTGGAAACTGCTCCTTCACTGCGCACTGCAGCGAGGTGAGCTCTTCGGAGCTCTTGCCTCTGCCCATGCCAAGGGATCGTAATGAGAAGTTCTGATCAGGGTTCAGGGTCGTTTTTCTAAGTTGGGGTTTAGGGTTTAGAGCTTAGGGTCTAGGATTTAATCATAAGGACCCTTAGGGGGGTATGGGGGAGGGGGTAGGGGGCCTTAATACCTGTTTTAAGGACCTAATAAGGCCAATTTAAGTAGAGTCCCCTACCCCCCTCCCCCGTACCCGCCGAGGGATGTGTAGGGGTTTGGCCAGGGTGTTGTGTAGGGTGTGGGTGTTTAGTGTGGGATGTTGCCTGCTCGTCCTTGAACTGCGAAGTACCAAGGCGCCTTCAAGATTCTGAATACCGGCAGTAATAACTGCAACTAGTAACCATGCTTTAAAACACTCAATCCAAAGCCTAAGGCAAGATTTTTAGGGGCCCTTGGCCCTAAACCCGAAACCGGAAACACTAAACCCCAAACCACCGACTCGGGCCCCAACGGCCCGCGGCGGGCCCGGGGCGCTCGACCGTGGCCACCTGGGCTACTGTCAGGGGCTGCTGGCTTTCGAGGGTTCGGGATTCAGTGGTGTAGGGCTTTGGGGTTTAGGGCTTAGGGTTTGGTGTTTTCGGTCAAAGGGATTATTCAACCCAGACAGCCCAAGACGCTTTAGTTAAGGAAGAGGCCACGAATAGTGGGGGGGCTTATATAACATTGTGATCTAAGGCATCTTCTGTAAGGAAGGGGCATTGGGCTCTCTTCTAAGGGTTTCGGGGTTTGGGGTTCAAGGCTTGGGGTTTTTAGGGCTTTTTTTTGTCGAATCTCTCAAAACCCTAAACCCCTTTGAATTGGGGTTGAGGGCTTTGGGCAGTCGCGGGGTTCAGGGGGCTTTCAGGGCTTTTGGGGTTTAGGAGTTTGGGGGTTTAGGATGTTCAGGGTCCAACTGCCTTTTCCGACTGCTCTACTAGGTTTTGAAGTTTCAGTGCTGGGGTTTTAAATTTCCAAAAAAACTTCAAGGCATCCGGAATTCTCCTTGGCTGGTGGTTGAGGCTTCTGGGCTTTGGAGCCAAGTGTCCTTGCACGTCTTGTTGTTCGTCATGCGGGCGCTTCTCCAAAGAAAGGACACTTCTAGGGGCCCTTCTTAAGGGTTTAGGGTTTAGGGTGACTCTTGTCGACATATTAGAATGACGATCCAAGCAAGGCGTCTGATTTAGAGAGCTACCCATGCACTCGAGCACAGGCGAGCTGGAACAAAAAAGCACTTCGACGGCTAAATCTCCTGAAACCTTACCATCCTCATCCTCGATCCTGCAGGCTGCACTATGTCAATGTGGCTTTCTTCTGAGTTCGGATCCTTTTATGCGTCCAGTTTAAGCTCGATTACATATCCGAAAGACAGCCATGCCTAAAACCAAAGTAGCAGAACAATACGGCTTGAGGGGATTCCAGTGAAGCCATAGTAGGGATTTTTAACCAGTAGAGCTTAAGGCCTAGGGTACAACCGGAAATTCCTGTCAGCCATCGCAGGAATCCGCCAGACCTCTTGGTCCCGTGCCAGCGACCATTTTGGCGACCTTCCGGCCCGCCACCAGAAGCAACGCCTCTCACGCCCAAATAAATTCTACCATCGTATTTTAAGGCTTAGAGTCTATTCACTATACATACGAAGACATATGTGTATATATATATGTAGTTATTCATGTTACACGCACAAAAGCATACTGTATGCAACTTACCAAGCAATGTGCCTTTATACTTTCAAGCGGGTCTTTCGAGCTTTTTTTTGGGGGGGGGGGGTTAAGCTCTCAGGGGCCAAAACCTTCAGGTTGAAGTGAGCCTAACCTGAGGCACCCAGGTTTAGAGTTCAGGGTTTAGGGTTTACCTACCTTTGGTTAGTAGGGAATGGAAGAATGGTAGTAATGGTAATTATAATAGTTCCCATTCCTCCATTCCCTACTAACCAAAGGCAAGTTTAGGGTCCAAGGATCAGGGAATGGAGGCCTCAAGGCAGAGCAACAAAGAACTTGAAAGAAACTCCAACACTGAGCGGTACCCCACGCCCAATCTTTGAACCCCAAGCCCTAACCCTCTGCAAGGAACCCTAAACCGTAAATCTTAAAACCGTAAAGCTATAAACCCCTTCAATGCCAAGCCCTCGATCGCAATGATTTGGTTTATTTTGGAGGCCTAAATAGTTATCAAATACGATCTTTCTTGGGGGTGTTCTTGTTACATGTATAGTATAAAGGGCCGCCAAACCCTATTCCAATGATTAAGGCCTCTATATTGTAGAACCCCTATAGTATCCCTGAAGGGACCCTTAAAAGGAACCCTATTCTAATTGTTTCAAGCCCCTATATTAGTTTCTGGCTCGGCACAGCCTAGGGCGTAGAAGAAGGAAGGGTTTCAGGGGCTCTCGGCGTCGACTTAGGGCTTTGGATTTAAGGCCTAGGGTTCTGCCATCTGTCGACCTCGATCATCCGACACTTTAGGGGTTTCGGGTTTAGGGTTTGGGGTTTAGGGTTGGGTGTAGCATTTAATAGGTTAGGGTTTAGGGTTTAGGGTTGGGTGTAGCATTCGATAGGTTAGGGTTTAGGGTTGGGTGTAGCATTCAATAGGTTCGGGTCTAGGGTTTAGGGTTGGGTGTAGCATTCAATAGGTTCGGGTTTAGGGTTTAAGGTTGGGTGAGGCATTCAGTAGGGCTCAGCCCAAGCCTCTAAAACCTCAGGGTTCGGGGGGTTCAGGGGCTTCCTAGGGCCCACCTACTGCAGCGTCCCAGCAGATCAGCCGAAGCATCGCAGAAAAGCCACCTGGATGGTCCTACTTGGAGGATCATGGGGCTTAGTGAGTAGGGTTATAAGTACCTTACTTAGGGTTATAAGTAGATAGAACTATAATTTCCGTAATTATTCATATAACCCTTCTAAGGCCATGATCCTCTTGGTAAAGGCTTCGCGTTGAGGGCTGCAGCTGCGGCTTAGGATTTGAGGGCTTGGACTTGGGGTTTGGGTTTAGGGTTTCGGTCTCAGAGTTTCGGGTTTAGGATTTCTCAAGGGTTTCGGATTTCAAGCAGGGTTTCGGATTTCGGGTTCGGGGTTGTGGGTGTGGTTGGTTGAAAGCTTGAGGATGGGCAGCTGTTATGTAATCGTCATGACCCGGGGCACTGCCGAGCGGTGAGGCTTTCGAGCTTTAAGGACCTTTTGTTTAGGGTTTAGGGGTTAGGGTTTCCTAGCTGTTATGCGTATTGTAAGATTGAACTGGACTTGAAGAATTAGGGATGAAGGCTTGGGGTCAACATGAACCTCACAGACTTCAGAGCTGCGGGTCGAAGCGAACAGCGGAGGAAGAGCCTTATCAAAGTGAAAAATGAAAAAAAGCGCACTCCCGCAGCATGCAAACTCCAATCAAACAGAACAAAGAAACTGCGCCTGCACGAAACACCCGGGCATTCTAGAGTCCAAACCCCGACACAGGTCTTAAAGCCTTAATTCCACACCCTACCCAGAGGGTCCGACACCGCTTAGATAAGGTGTTAAGCGCGAATCCTAACCTGACTAAAGCCAGTCTATGTCAATGTCATTGTTGAGCAACAGTGAACTCCCCTGGGTACACATGACCCTTCGGAATCCCAAACGTCAGACTCCCCGGAAGAGCCTAATCTAGGGGCCTTCCGACCTCTGTTAGACTGAAGGAGGCAAGGGTTCTCGGGGGATGTACCACAAAGACAAAGTGATACCACCGCTAGTAATTCCGACTCCCATAGCAGCCACCAGACCACCCAGCCCCAAAGAGCTTCTTGAGTCAACGATGTAAGGGCTTCATAAACATATGAGTAGTTCTCTTAATTAGGGTCTCTTTTAGGGTCCTTTTTAGAAGGGCGGGGTACTATATTGGTGACCAAAAACTGGGACCCTAATTTAAAGAACTGCCCATATAAGGGAAACCTCGAGCACGAGAAAGGAAGATGCAGATCCATTGGTGTTGGAGGTAAACCCCGATGCCTGAAGCCCCTGCATAAACCCTAAGCCCTAAACCTAAACCCCTAACGCCTAAACCCCTAAACCCCCTAAACCCCTAAACGCCTAAACCCCCTAAACCCCTAGACGCCTAAACCCCTAAGCCCTTAAGCCCTAAACCCCTAAACCCTAAACCCCTAAACCCCTGAACCCCTAAACCCCCCAAACCCTAAAAGAGAGCCCAGGTCGCAGAGTGGAGCTGGGCGCAAAGAGGGTCAGCTCCCAGGAGCTCATGCCGAGAGGGCTTTAGGGCTTTAGGGTCTTAGGGTCTGGGGTTTAGGGGTTTAGGGGTTTAGGGGTTTAGGGGTTTAGGGTCTAGGGTCTAGGGTTTAGGGTTTAGGATCTGGGGTTTAGGGGTTTGGGGCTTAGGGCTTAGGGTTTAGGGTTTAGGGCTTAGGGTTTAGGGTACCTTTCGCGCTTCGCATTTGGAAGTACAGGGGCCCTTGGTCTTTAGCATGTGGTTTGGGCTTTAGGGTTTGGCGTTTTAGGGGCTTCGGGTCTAGGAGGTCTGCGTAGAACTCGGGTTCAAAAGCCTGCACCCTAAACCCTAAACCCTAAGCCCTAAACCTTAAACCGTAAGTACCAACACAGCTCCTAAGGGCTTTTGCTCTAATGATACTTCGGCTGTTGCTATAGATCCTGCATTAGCCATCATAAGGAATAGACCATAATTCCCATAGTTTTGGGTCCTCAAGGTAGTGCAGGATTTATATCATCAACAGTATGATATACCCCAAAACCCTGTGCCGATGAGCAAACAGGCCGCTTTTTTTTACGACATAGGTGATTTCTTCCCGAATGCCGGAAAGAAGGCTAAGGTGCCGACTGGCAACGGGTCGGGCTTCGCTTTTGCATAAGCCAGAAAGTGGAGCGTTTGGGGTTTAGGGTCTAAGGTCTCATGCTTAGGGCGGAGCGTTTAGGGCCTTCGTGTTGAGGGTTTCGGAGTCGACTTAGGGCTTTAAGGCGTGAGGCTGGCTTTGAGGCGGCAGGGGCCCTGCTTATGTCCTTTGTGCCCAGATTGCTGTCGAGGCCGTGCGGACGCCATAGCGCTTTGGGAAGCAACTCAAAGCCCCAAGCCCCTAAATCCCCAAGCAAACCCTACAGCAGGTGCCTTAATAATTAGGGTTTGGGGGGTATACTAGACTATAATAAAAAAATATGGAACGCCCCAAAATAGTGTAGGTACTTCATGAAGGCCCCTACATGAATTGAAAAGCTCTGCACTCGTCACCTCCGTAAGCTAAACTTATGAGGTGCCCAGCACCTCTCCGCAGTGCAAGCTTTAAGGAGGGTGAAGGATTCCAATCTAACATTTTTTAGGTTGCAGGTTTAGGGTTTAGGGTTTAGGGTTCGGGAGCAGTCAGAGCTCAGGGTTTAAAGCCTGCAGCTTGGGTTTAAGACGTGGGGTTGCTTCAGGGCATAGGTTCAGGGTGTAGGGCCCCTCTACTTCATCCACTTTTCCTGCTCGATCTGTGCTTGAAGACCCGTAAAACTCCTGGGTTCTGACCCTAAACCCCCGAGTGCCCCGCACCCTAAATTCCAAACCCCAAAACCATCTAGAGGCTGACTCCCTAGACCTTAAACCCTGAACCCTACGTCCCAAACCCCAAAATGACATGGAGGCTGGCTCTGTAATTCAAACAGAAAATGCCGCCCTTGTTGAGCGGTCCTAGGCTTCTGAGCGGGGTTTTGGCGCATGCGGCTCTGCCTGCTCGTTAAAGCCATCCTCGGGCAAGGCATAGGAGGGCCGTGGTGGCATCCGGCTGATGCGCGAGAGGACGTCGTACCTGGCGCTGGCATCCGCGATTTCCAGGGATCGGGAACCCTAAACCCTAAACCCTAAACCGTAAACTCTACACCCAAACTCAAGAATATGGTGTGCAAAATAGCAGACAATGCGACCTCGCGAACTCCCGGTAACCGCCCCAATATCCCCAAATCTTCAACCCTGGAACCCTACAAGGCCCTTGGCGCGAACTGACCCTCGGGTCTAGAGGCCCAGGATTTCAGCTTTAGGGTCTTAGGGTTTTAGGGCCTTAGGGCTTTAAGGTTTAGGGCTCTAGGGCTCTAGGGCTTTAGGGTTGTAGGGTTTAGGGTTTGGGGGTTTGGGGGTTTTAGGGTTTTAGGGTTTAGGGCTTTAGGGCTTTAGGGTTTTAGGGCTTTAGGGTTTTAGAGTTTGAGGGTTTAGGGTTTGGGGTGTAGGGGTTTAGGGTTGGGGGTTCCGGGAAGTTGTCTCCACGAATATCCAAACACCGAAGGCTACAACAAAAGCCCAGAACTAATCCGCTACGACAGCAGGCATCGCGACCGGGCCTCTGGGGCCCTAGGCCTACCACCATCCTATATGCGTGTTAACAACTCAGAATTAGGCCTCGGGGTATGCTATACTGCTATACCATACGATATAATCTTCATCAGCATGGTAAGAAGAAGAAGCAGAAGAAGAAGAAGAAGACGAAGACCGATAACACAAATAACATAACCGACAATAAGGATAATAGCAGCACTGACAACAACAATGGCGATACTAATGTCAGCGATAATGATGCAAGAAACTACTGTCACACGAATAACAACAATAGTAATATACATGATAATGATATGACATGATATAGGCATAAACATGTTATCAATAACAGGAATGACGGTAATGCTAGCAATGATAACAATAACAAAGCCAATAACAAAAACAACATTGCCAATAACGTTAACAATAACTATAAAAAGAAGAAGAAGTAGCACAGCAATATGAATGACAGTGGTAAGCATAACGATAGCAACTAGAACAAAACCTAAGGAAGATGTTCCACGGCCAATTATTCAGGCCCCGGTAGTGAACCTCTGACTAGAACCCCTGCTTAGAAGATGACCTCTCCCCGATGTAGGCCAGATCCGTCTCATAGGCACGCGCCGTCTTCCTGCTGTCAGGTAGGCGGAAAGCCAGGAAGTAGGTTTCCATCCCGCTAATATCCCTAAACTCTAAACCCCAAACCATACACTCTCGAACCCTTAACCCTTACACCACAGACCGTGAAGTCCTCAGTCTTTAGAGGACGCCGCAGCTTGGGGGCATAGGATTCAAAGGTTCCGTGCGGTGCTTCGAGGTCGAGGGTTTACCGGCATGGCGCTTGTGTCCTCGGTGGCTAGGGTTTCGGGGTTCAGGATTCGGATGTAGGGTGCAGGGATTAAGGGTTTTTCACGGTTGCCATGCGCATCCGAGGGTGCCGTGTCTTTTCAGCAAAGCGGGCGAGCGCGTCGCCGCAATCCCCAATTGTAGGCTGCATTCGGGGTGTAGCTGTAGATACTGTTTTAATCCCAGTAAATCCCGTCGTTGGTCAGGGGTGGTGTCATCTAGGTGTGCATGGAAAACTGGCAATCTCCATCCTGTCAACTTTATTCGATCCTTATATTCTTGGGAGAAAACTACCTGGTGGAGTGGGTCGTTACGCGTTGTAGCCAGGGTTTTGCATAGTTGTGAAACTTGCTGTTGCAGGAGGATTAGGAAGGCAGTTTGGGTCTACCTGCGAATATCCAAACCCTGCGGTTGCTTGCATGTGAACAGTATGAAGCTTTGACAGCGGTACATCTACGTAGGAATCTGCGATACCCAGGCATCTATGGTTTTGAAGTGGGGTAGTTCTGGCGCGAGGGTGTCTAGGCTGCACGTTTGGGCCGAAACGACACTAAATTATAATTTTTAACTCTGGCGCGAGTATCTAGTCTGCTGCGCCATACTTGCTGCAGTTTCATATATGCTGCTTGAGCTTTGCGTTTAGGATCTTCTATAGCTATTTTTGAGTGGCTGTCCCATGAGAATTGTGTTCCTAGATGTTTGGGTTATTCTGCTTACGGGGCTGGATCCCCACTAGCAAAGTAGAGTGTTTGCGGTGTAGCCTGTGGATGGGGTAGATGCCATGTTTTGATCGGGCTTAATGTCATTCCATATACAGTTGCCTCGACCTGCAGCGCTTTGATTTGAGGAGTTCATTGGTTTAATCCGGCGTGACCCCCATTAGTAAAGTGTCGTCAGGGATTGGAGTCTAGGGTCTAGAGGTTAAGCTTGTAGGTACCGAGTCAGGTGAGCCAAAACCCGGCTGCGATGGCCGTTGCGGCAGTAGTCAGTGTGTGGGCTCAGGCGAAAGGCTGTGAATCTTGAAAACCCAAAACGTTTTACGGTTTAAGGCTTAGGGCAACAATTCTATAAACTCCTGGACAAGCCTTGCAAGTCCCCTGAAGGAACCCCCAACGTAACCTCGAAATTGGTTGATACAAGCTCGTTTGGAAATTTCAGAGATTTCAGAGCTTACATACCGCGTCTGGACAGTACGTGAAGCTGACTACAGCCGGCACCCCCACTCTACCTGTTCTTAACTGCTGCATGTGTTGAGGGCATACGCATGAAGGTGTTGTTATATTCTTTACCTACCACTACTACTACTACTACTCCTCCTCCTCCTCCTCCTGCTGCTCCTCCTCCTGCTGCTCCTCCTCCTCCTGCTGCTCCTCCTCCTGCTGCTCCTCCTCCTGCTGCTCCTCC